>JZKD02S1676333.1:216867-232630 GCA_000966675.3 Picea glauca | reverse complement strand
TATACTATGTATCATTTATTGATGACTATTATCGCAAGACTTGGGTTTACTTCTTGAAATCAAAAGATGAAGTGTTTGGGAAATTCAAGGAATTCAAAGCCTTGATAGAGAATCTCCCTGAAAGAAAAATCAAGATACTCAGGTCAGATAATGGAGGAGAGTACACCTCAAAAGAGTTTGTAAGATTTTGCAGAGATGTCGGGATTAAGAGGGAGCTCACCACTCCATACAATCCTCAACAAAATGGTGTAGTAGAAAGAAAGAATGGAGCTATTATGGAAAAAGTGAAGACTATGATCCATGATCAAGATCTTCCAATGCACTTATGGGCAGAAGCATCAAGAACAATAGTGTATTTACAAAACAAATTATCCCAAAGTGCACTTGGGTTCAAAACCCCCGAAGAAATTTTCTTTGGAAAGAAGCCAAAAGTAAGCCATCTCAAGATATTTGGCTGTCCAGTATTTGTACACATTCCAAAAGAGAAGAGAACCAGGATGGACCCTTCAGGAAAGAAGGGAATATTTGTTGGATATTTTGAGGTCTCAAAGGCCTTTAGAATCTATATACCAGGTTACCATCACATTGAGATCAATGGATATGTAACCTTTGATGAAGATGAAACACTCAAGAAATCAAGGAGGTGACAACTTGAAAAAGTATATGAAGAAGAGCCTGTACCTCCCAGAGTTGAAGAACCAGTGAGGGAAGTCATAGTTTCCCCCGATGATGAGATTCAATAAGATCATGATATGATAGAATCTCAAGAACCTCCCCAGATGATGATCTCTCATAAGAGAAATCCAGCTTGGGCGATGAAACTTATTCAAGATGGAGAGAAGTATGGTGCCCCCAAAGGAACCATGAGACAGGTCAAGAAACCTAAGCCATTCTCCAGTTATATGACTTTGATGTGTGATCTCATAGAGAAGGATCTTACTTGCTTTGAATAAGCCATTCAGAAGAAAGAATGAGCAGATGCCATGACAAAAAAATACCAATCAATTAAAAAGAATGATGTATGGGAAATAGTTCCCAGACCAAAGAGCAACGATGTGGTTTCTTCCAAATGGATATACAAGATAAAACATGCTGTTGATGGAAGTATTGAGAAACATAAAGCAATGTTTGTAGCTCGTGGATTTTATCAAATGGAAGGCATTGACTATGAAGAGATGTTTTCTCTTGTATCTAGATACACTTCTATCAGAACCATCATAGCTCTTGTAGCTAAGATGAAGTGGAAGTTACACCAAATGGATATGAAAAAAACCTTCTTAAATGGTGTCATTGAAGAATATGTGTATATAGAACAACCTCAAGGGTTTGAAGTTGAAGACAGAAAGAGACATGTTTGCAGGTTGAAGAAGGATTTGTACGGATTGAAGCAAGCTCCTAGATCTTGGTATGGAAGAATTGACAGTTTCCCGACGAGCTTGGGATTTACCAAGAGTAAAGTTGATTCTAACCTTTACTTCAAGGTTATGAATATGAGCCTATTATATTGCTGTTGTTTGTGGATGACTTATTCTTAATTGGAGAAGAAAATCTCATCACTGTTTGTAAGAAGAACTCGCTGTAGAATTTGAGATGAAATACCTAGGCCTAATGCACTATTTATTAGGTGTTGAGGATTGGCAGAGCCCAGAGAAGATCTTCATTAACCAAGGGAAGTATGAAGTAGAAATAATGAAGAGGTTTGATATGTTGGAGTGTAAATCCATGAACACACACATGGAAACAAAGTTGAAGCTAATGGTTGATACTTCGTCAGAATTGGTTGATGCTACGTTGTATAGACATATCATTGGATCGTTGATGTATCTGACGAACATCAGGCCATATATATGTTTTGCTGTGAACACCTTGAGTCAGTATCTGGTAGAGCCCAGACATGTTCACCTTGTTGCTGCAAAACATGTGATGAGTCCTATGACAATATAAACTCGACAAACATAGACAACAAGCTCCACACCATCTCCATGTTTCCTATATTATGAATTCCTTTGTTGATGTATTTACAACTACAATGTCTGACTGTTGGCATAATCTTGTTGATATTCCTAGTTTAATGATCCTGTGTGAAATAGTAGAAAATCCTTTCCTTTACTCAATATAGTGTGAAAGGTGTCTCTTCAAGGCTGCAGTCACTTGTGGAAAACTACATACAAGTCGTCATAAGTGAATAAAATCACAATACATAGATGAAGATTTTGGGTGGCTTGTTGAGATCATCCAAGTATTATTCTAAGATCGTAGAATCCTTAGAATTTTGGTGCCACTTTCACAAGAAATTCCCACAATGCTTATATGTTCACCAAGCAAATTGGCTTGCCTACCTTAACTGATAAAGTTCAAACTGTGCATGCTTCCCACCAAGAAAACTTTATATTCAATAACTTATAATATCCTTTGGGAAGCTAGAAAAAAAGAAAGGCCTTACAATTACCCCAAAACCATCTTGTTTACAAGTTAGCCTTCCATTACAGAATTATATGATTACAAGGAACAACATTGTAACTGCCCACTGCAAATAGAACCCCCAAATAATAATGGTGTAATATAAGTTTAGAAATTAATCTTCTAATCTAATAAATTATTACATGCTATCTTCTAATTGTTATGTTTCTGCTCCTAGTAAAATGGAAACTATCACAAGTTAAAAATTTCTCTCCCTCTTAAAATTTAAGATAGACTAGTCCCACCAAGGGATATGAAACACATTAGTTTTTTCATGACAAATATCAATGCTAATGCATCTGTACAAAGCTTCCGCGAGGATGAATGTCATGTTACCAAAATGTATATATGTAGTATCTTCTTGAAACTTTTGTTTTTTGTGCAACATCACTCTTAAAAATGTCTATTTGGTAAAAATAATAAATTAAGAATTTAGGTCAAGAATCAAACATTACCTTGATACAATGCCACTCAAATAATGCTCATTGTCTACTCTTAGTTTAAAAAATTCCATATGACAGCCATGCAAAAAATCACTTGTAGGAAGTACACACATTAAAAGTCAACATATTGGCCATCAAGAATAGTTTGATGACTAAATCATGTTAGTGCATCTAAAAGGAAATGCATGCAAGTTTCTTACACATTAGAAAGCGTGTAATTATTCATCTAATCTTTTTGTAAACTTAGAAAGATGTATTGTTTGATATACATAAGTCTCCAAGAAGTTGTAAAGACTATAAAAAAACAATTTCTTACAAATCTTGATCATGTTTACAACACTGGAGTATAAGAACACTTATTAAACTAAAAACTGATATATATATATATATATATATATATATATATATATATATATATATATATATATGTTTGAAAATCAAAACATGTAAAAATATGGAAAGAATACCAAGATCCATATTGTTTGACAATTCTTGTTATAAATAATTTGTTAGGATATTTAGACACTTAGGAGCTAGCTAAGTTCAAGTTGGTCTATAAATATGTTTTTAGGTAAAAGTGTGTTTCTTAGTGTATTTCTTTAGTATGCATTTGTAGTTATGTAATCCTACGGTTATGATATGTTCTAGACATGGATTGATCTGATTCTCATATTCTCTTCGATCTTAACATTTATATTGATTTGTCGCTTAACCACTGATTGGTCAATGATTTCTATTTAAACATGATGTAGAGGCATTTGCTAATGATCGATTGTGAGAAACCATCTTGTAAAATATCTTTTCTTTTGCATTAATATATTGTTTCAAGTGGCCATGTTGGTTGGAGTTGTGGACTATTTATTTTTTCAAGGGTTTTAACAACATAAAAACATCAGTGTATTGATATTTGATCTGGTTGTGTTAGTGGTTACTAAAGGTGTTTGTCTTGTGTGGGAATACCTTGTTTCTTCAAACATGGTATCAGAGCCTGTTTGAAGACCCGCTCCCATTGTTGATTGAGATCTTGAACCTATGTTGCCACATTTATGGATTCTAATATTCTCATGCATTTTTTGGTTGAAAGAAATGTTTCATTGCGTTCAGAGCATTGTTTTTAGTTGGATTTTTTTTTTTTCACTCGAAAAGGTTTTTGTTTGCCCAATATATGACCATTTTTGTCATATCTGGAGGTATAAGCTTGGAATACGCCATTTAAAAAAATTTATAAAGTTAAAATTTTGGTTTTCTATTTTTATTCTCAGTTTGCTACTCTTTTCAAAACTATGTGCTCTGTGTGATATCAGGAAATAAAAAACATAGTGGAAAGTGTTTTTTTTGGTATGTTTTTTGCTCTGTATTTTATGTGAGCTCATCAAATAAAAAGCAGAGAGAAAATTTTCATTTTCCATGTAAACTAACTCAGATCTAACTCCATTATTATTGAGATTTAGATTTTTTTTTTTTTTTCTCTGAAATTTCATTTGTTTTTGTGTGCGATCATGTTGAAGTTTTTTGCAGGCAAAAACAAAGGTTTTTGGGGTAAGTATGCACTTCGAGGCAGAGTAAAAAAAAAAAAACTTTCCCTTCCTTTTTCATTAAAATTGTTGTATATTTTGCATTAGCTTAGTTGGTTGAAAGTTGTTTTATTTAATAATAAAAGGTTTTGTGTTTGAGTCTCTATTTTTTAAGTTAATTTTTGAAAATTTCATGCAAACGCTGTCTCGTAATTAATATTATTGTAAAATGCATTTCACTTAAATTATAAAAGTGAATCATTATAAATTAACTTTAATTTGTTTTAAGTTATTTTTTGTGTGCAGTTTTACTTAAATTATAAAAGTCAATCACTATAAAGTAACTTTAATATTTTTTATGTTGATTTTTGCATGCAACTTTAATTTATAAATTAATTTTATTGTAAAACTGATTCTCACTTATTCTATAAAAATTGGTCATTTCTTAAAGAACTTATTTGTAAAAATGAGCTTATAGGCAACATTAAAAGGACATGATTTTTTTTTACTTAGCTACTTAATTGTTCATCTATCATCACGTGGGCCAACTTCTACCTGCCATGTGGTGCTATGGTTACATTTTATGCATTTTTAAAAAATGGCATAACTTTCACATCCAAATTATGTTTCCGATGTAATTTTTTTTTAATAGCTTATTTTTTCAAGATCTTTCCCTCCAAATAGTTAGTTTCAATTTTTGAATCTATATTATCTGCATATTTTAATATGTTTTTTCCAAGTGATCTTTTACTTATTAGTACCAACTACTTCACATGGAAATCTCATATGGAGGATGTACTAAGAAGTAAATTATTGTATCAGATTACCTTGGGAAACGAACAAGCCCCCATTGATGCCGAAAATAAATTTAAATAGGATGATAAAAATGACGAAGCACGTGGATTGATCGAAAAGTATTACAGTTTCACCTTCAAAGAGTCGGTGACCCAGATGAAGACTGTGCTAAGCTAGAGGTTGTATTTGGTAAACACAATGTGATTTAAGCCCACCATATTGAAAATCGGTTAATGATTTTAGGTCATGTTATCCCCATTTTGTGTATAACTAAGGAGATGACGTATTGAGGCCCTCAGGTTGCAGATATGGAGTGCCGGGAGACTACATGACCAACAATACCCTTTGCACAGATGAAAAACCCACTCACCACTGCAAATGGTCACAATTTTGCACATGGCATCCACCACAACAGTTGGCTTCCGAAAGGTAGTGGGCCTTGCTCCATGAGGTACAAGTCAGTATTATGGTGAGCATCATTTCAATATTTAAGCCATTTGATTATGTCGTATCTTATATTGCTCTAGATTTCATGATATATGCTTGGACATTATGCCTTTTTCCCTACTTCACCTTGGTGGTTGACATTATTCCCTAGTAAGTGGTTTTCTTTGGGAATGGGTTTGCTACTAGGAACTCCCTTAATGAGCCATCGTACCGTTCCCAACCATACTTACCACTTTCCATTATTATTCCCCTCCATTTCCTTATCTATTGAGATTTTAGGGTGTATTGACCCAAGAAGGGGTTGTCCCTCATTCTATGGGAAGAAGGGGATGAAAGCCTAGAGGGGTTGATGTTGGGTAAAAGATAAAATCCTTATATAAACCTTCCATATTCTTCCTCCAAGGATCACCCAAGAAAGAAATAAAACACTTATCTTTGAGTAAAGGGGACCCACAATATAATAAAGAATGCTTAAAAGGTTAGTTGAAGGATATGAGGTTTTATCACGAGCCGACCTATCACGTCCATGAATATCTAGTGGTATGAAATTACCATCATCTAGTCACCAAACCAAGGTAATGGCTCTCAGTTGCATGGATGAGAGAAATGGGGTCTCATCACAAGCCAAACTTCTCATTTCCACTAGGTGTTTGTGGGTGACATTGCCATCATCTGGTCACCACGTCAGGGCAATGACCTTCAACCTCTCCCTATTCTATATTGAAATAAATACAAAGAAATAAAGATGAAACACAATTGATGGGCTTGGAAAAAGTGCATTGCGGACGAAGGCACCAGACACCCTCTACAAAGGCACCCATGAATGAGACACTACGACCCCTTGTATGTCATGAGCCCTATGCCCATTGAGTCTTGACCCCAGCCAATTCATCCAATTTACATGGCTTAGAGAGGGATCTCTTGGAAACTCTCCTTGACCTAGGTCAAGATATAACCAATAGGACACCTCATCAACCCTCCCATATTCAAGATTGACAAGTCACATAGTGTCTTTGAGCAGTTAATTTGTTTGATATAGTGATCTTTGATGCACATGCTTAGATGGATTATTTATTGATTGGATTCACTTATCATGATGTTATGACTTGATATCCTTGGAGGGCGTGCTCATTTATCTTTGCAGGACCTAGCTGGTGGACAGTTTTGGGAGAACAATAGCTTGGGCTTCCATGGGGCAACAATCACACAGGTTGGATGCTAGGGGCCCGCATGTTGGATGAGAGACATAAAACTTGGAAGGCCTCAAATATGACTTGGAAAACATAGCCTAGCCCCCACATGCCAAACGCTTTTCCTAGGAGAGGAAAAGCATCACTTCTAGAGACATGATGTCACCTAGGGGGGTTAGGGCTTCATGGTGAGGTGCCACTCATTTACACTTGGATGTTTTGAGGAGAAGAGGGTACTCACCATGATGAGATATCTAGATTCTTAACATGTGGCCTTTGGAGGCCTACCTATGATTCTCCAACACCAATGACTTCCTCAAATTGGAAAAACGTCCCCTAAAGGGAGTTTAATACAACTCTGATTGTCACAGAAATCATAGTGGGACTCAATTGCACACCAAATAATACCACCAACAACTTGCAAAGCCAAAGAGACTCACAACTAGCCTGACTGGCAGCCATATACTCAACGTCTATAGAACTCAAAGCCACTGACTGTTGCTTCCGACTAAACCAAGACACCATTGCTGAGCCCAATCCGAAACAAAATCCATAAGTACTCTTCCTATCACTGACACATCCTGCCCAATCTAAATATGTATATCCCACCAATCGAACTCCATCCCCTCTCAGATAGTCTAGACCATAATCCACTGTACCATAAAGATACCTTAGCACATGTTTTGCTGCCACCCAATGCACTCTCCTAGGCTCCACCATGAACTGACTAAGAGTGTTGATAGAAAAAAAAATATCCAGTCTGGTATTAACCAAATACATCAATGAATAGATCAACTGACGATGTAAAGTGGAATCAACCAATTGTGACTCAGAATCATGAAGCTTCTTCCAGTTAGTAATCATGGGTGTGGTCATGGGCCTACAATCCTCCATCTGGAATCTCCTCAGAATGTCACAAGCATACTTCCCTTGTCCCAGGAAGATGTTTCCAGGCTCCTTCCAAACCTCCAATCTCAAAAAATAATGCATCAGTCCAATATTAGTCATCTCGAACTCTGAATCAAGGCTCTCCTTGCAGCTAGTAATGAGTCTCTCAGCCCCTGTAATGAAAATATCATAAACATATAGCAAGAGTATGAGAGGATCCTCTCCAACCACAATGAAGTATAGGTTGGGATTCGCCTCACTCTTCTCAAATCCCAACTGCTCCAAGTAGGCATAAATCCTAGAATACCAAGCTCTGGGAGCTTGTTTCAGCCCATACAATTCCTTCTTCAGTCTGCACACGTGAGACTCTTTCCGATGCTCCTCAAATACGAATGGTTGCTCAATGTACACCTCCTCCTATATGAGACCATTCATAAATGTGGTCTTCACATCCATTTGATGTATCTTCCAACCGATCTCTGCTGCAATAGATATCACTGACCTGATTGAGTTATATCTAGCAACCGGAGCGAAGGTCTTATCATAGTCAACTCCCTCAATATGTGAGAACCCCTGAGCCACAAAGAGAGCTTTGTACTTCTCAATGCTGCCATCAACAACATACTTGAGTTTATAGAGCCACCTAGAATTCATCACTGACTTCCCCTCAGGTCTAGGAACAATCTTCCAAACATCATTCTTCATGATGGAATTGTACTCTTCCATCATGGCATATCTCCAAACCTGTCTACCAGTAGCCTCCTCAAAAGTGGAAGGCTCAGACTCCCTGATGCTGCTCACCATCACAATGTAGCTGCAAAATCTCGCAGGAGGTTTACTCTCCCTCACAACCTGCCTGGGATTCCCCACTGAACCCTGTGCCTCCCTCAAAGTATCATGAATCCAATTGGGCTTCCTCCTCTATGAAGTAGTTTCCCATGGAGGGGACTCTCCCTGGTCAACCCCATCACCTGAAGACTATGACCCTGAAGTAGAATCTGGAGAACTCGATCCTGAAACTTGTGGTCTTGTAACCTGTGATCCTGACATCTATGGCCTTGTAACCTGTGGACCAGTCATCATCGAAACTGGTGGACCTGGACTCTGTGTTACTGAAGTCTATTGTGGACTCACCTAAATCTGAGGTGATGACTGCTCACCCTTATCAGTCCCTCATGAATTCCTAAAGGTTCCATCCTCCTCAAATATCACATCCCTTTTCAAAATTGTCTTCCTCAAGGAAGGGATGTATATGCAAAAAGCCTTTGAAGTCTCACTATACCCAACAAATATCGCCTTCTCTACCATGGGTTCTAGCTTTTTCCTCTTCTCGGAAGGGACATGTGAATATGTAAGGCACCCAAAAATCCTAAAGATGCTAACATCAGGCTTCTTCCTAGAGAAATCCTCCTCAGGAGTCTTGTTCCCCAATGATCTATGTGGAATCCTGTTCTACAGATAAACTACAGTATAACATGCCTCGGCCCAAAGAAAAAGTGGCATCCCCTGATCATGCAACATGGCTCTTGCAACCCCAACTATGGCCCTGTGCTTCCTCTCAGCAACCCCATTCTATTATGGGTTGTAAGGAACAATCAACTCTCTCCCGATGCTCTCTCCTACACATAAGTCAATAAAAACCTTAGAGGTATACTCACCCCCATTGTCTGTCCTCAGAACTCCTGATTTTCTTCCCAGCCTGGTTCTCCACAATAGTTTTGAACTCTTGGAACCGATTGAAGACCTGTCCTTTGGTATTCATGAAGAAAATCCAATACTTCCGAGAGAAGTCATAAATGAATATGCCATAGTATAAACAACCATTCAAAGATGCAGAAGACATGAAACCACATATGTCAGAGTGAATCAGATCAAGTATATCTGCTGCTCTGTTGTCACTGCTTGGAAAATAAGTCTTGGTTTACTTTCCCAAAGCACACCCCTTGCACAACTCTTGGTGCTACATACTGAACTATGGAACTCCAGTCACAATCTCCCTCAATATCCTTAGAGATCCGTGATGCAAATGGGCCATCCTCTTGTGCCATAGCTCACAAAGATCATTGTTGCTGGTAGAATGAAATAATGCACTCGCTAGATGAAACATGAGCTTGTATAGCTTCTCATGTTGAGTTCCAATCACTTTGGCCGAAGTGATACTGGACCCCTTGGGAAATAGGAGCACCTTTCCATCATGAAACAACACCTCATAACCCCTCTCCTCAATAGCAGAAACTGAAATCAAGTTCTTTTTCAAACCAGGAACATATAGGACCTCTCTCAATAACATGAGAGGTAGAGACTCCCTCTGAAATGATACTGTCTCACTACCAACTGCCTTGATTACCCGGTCATCTCCAAGCACTACCTCAAGATCACCAATCTGTGTAAGATATTTCAAATGCTCATGAACACCTGTCATATGGAGGGAGGCACCACTGTCAATATACCACACATTGGAATGAGTGGTTATAGTGGAAATACATACCACTAAGGAAAAATCCTTATCAAACTTGGCGGAGAGATCCTCCACCTTTGCTGAAGTTGATGCATGCTTCTTCCTCTTATTAGGACACTATCCTAGATATTGCCCAAACTTGTGACATGCAAAGCAATTGACTTTGCTCATGTCCTTCTTGCCTTCACCCTTCAGTTTGTTTTCTCCCTTAGGACCCTTTTTGAATTTCTCCGTATTGTTGGAAACAAGAGCCACATTCTCCTCATCATGACCTATAGATGAACTGCCATGCACATAACCTCTATGGGTCTCCTCCTGAACAAAATCATCCCAAAGATGTTCCCACTTGGGAAGGTTCTCCCTAGCCATAATTCCCTCAACAAAAACAACCCATTGTTTGGAAACTCCATTCAATGTTGTCCCGACAAGCTCATAGTCAACAATGGCCTCCCCAATTTCTCCAAGTTCATTTCTCACCTGTATCAACTTGGTAAGATATGTGACCACATTTTCAACCTTGGTCATTTTAATGATTTTCAGTTTTTCTCTCAAAACCATCTTCCGATTCTCATTTGTAATGATACAACTTTGTCAAGGACTCCCACATCTCATAGGCATTTCCCTTCCCCGTCACATGAGGAATAAAATGGTCCTTGATGGAATCAAGGATAATTATTTTAGCCTTGATACTCTTCTTGGTGTATGTTGCTAGAAGAGTAGCATATGTGGGTACATTCATTGGGTTTGTTGTGGAGTTCTCAACAATATCCCATAACTCACATTCTTGCAACAACAAGACCATCCTCTCCTTCCAAGAAACAAAGTTTACTACCCCATCAAGTCTGTCCTCAACCCTTAAACCGGTAGCCATTGACCCTTTTCTGCCGAAAATGTAAAATTCAAAATTCTGTCCGGTGAAGTAACTTATGTCCCCTTTTTCTGTCTTGCTGATATAAATCTGCCTTTCTTTAACTCAGCTCTGATAACATGTAAAATTTTAGACCCCACCCAGTTTCAAGTCTCATTGATTTTTATCAGTGTTTAATGCCCAAACCCAGTTTTATGACAACCATAAATACTCAGCATGTAAACAAAATTTCAGAACTAAAACATGAGGATTCTGAACAACATTTAATGCAGAAAATAAAATATATCAACAACACAATATTCAAAAAAATTTGCACATGGATTTTTGGTCAAACTTGACCCTGGAAAAACCCACAAGGGGAAAACAATTGAGAGAGGGAGTTTTTATTATTTCAGAGCTCTGAGGAAATGTCTTTTACATCAGCCATTAATATCATAAATTTAATATAGACTTATCTCAAAAACCATGCCAGGATTCCTCTTCAAAATCTGAGCTAAACTCCTTGAAATTCATGACAGAATTTCTTGCACATATGCACCGGTCAACTCATTGATTTCCGTGACCCCTTTAGCTGTATGACCACCTCAAAAATTGTCCCAAACTGTAGCAGAAGAAAATCTGTGCAATAAATCCCTGTATGACTGCCTTAGGAACTATGCCAAACACTCAGAAAATTACACAACAATATTCCTCGATTTTTGTGCAGCAAAAAACAACAGTATGGACTACTAAAATCTGTACAGTACGACCTATTACACATACTGTACTTTTCCCTTGATTTTTGTGCAAAGTTTAACTGTACGGTCTCCTAAAAAATCTGTATAGTACAACCTCCTTTTAGTGTTGTACCCTGCCTCAATTTCAGTGCCAATATTCAAGATGTACAACCTGCTCAATCCATATAGTATGACCTGCTATCAATGTTGTACTCTTTCCTTGAAATGCCTTCCAGATCCTTCCTTGGAATGCATTCCCTTTAGCAACAAAAGGTCCTCTCTTAGTCTGCTCAAATTCTTTCTTTTTCCAGCTCTCTCTTGCTCTTTCTCTCTCAAAAGAATGAACAATAACCCTAGAAAGGGTGCGCCCTCCTACCCTAGTCGACCTCATGGAGGTAGGTGAAGAGTCATCTCATCCAATTGTTGAGATTAGATGAGATCAAGGGTGGAAATTAAATCACTTAAGTCACCCACTTTCCCTAAGTCCAAAATGTCACCTTTTAATTTATGTCCCACAAATTAAATGACTAGGGTCCACATTAGGCACTTTCTCACCCCTTAGGCACCTAGGTGATGAGAAAAACTTGCCTAGGTACTTTTTAATTATTTTAACATATACAACAATACAACCCAGAAATTGAATGCTCATGTTGTATGAAATTCTCTCTTGGAAACCGTGCTTGAAATATTACTCTTGCTCTACCTTTCTCCAACTCATTAATTGCTCTCTCTTCAGTTAATGACAGTGTGACTTCAATAATGTTTTCTCTCTTTCCCTAGATGTTTCTTTATATTTTTCCTCTTCCCAAAACCTTAACTAAATAATCTCAACTAACTCATCAATGGTTGAGATCAATCATATCTACAGGCTTACATTAAATGCTCATTTAATAATATACTTTATTATTAAATGCTCACAAATCTTTTTGGGACCCACAACTTAACTTTTCACGTAAGTCATTAAAAAAACATAAGGTCAATTTTATAATATAAAGTCACTTTTATATTATAAAACACTTTAGGAAAGTCAAAATGGTCCCCACCATGTAAAACATCACAAAATCATGGTGTGACCTCCTGAGTTACATTCCTAACAATCCCTCTCAACGAGGGAGGTACCAACATTATCATCTTGACCACTGTCAAGAACTCCATGATTCTGGCTCTGGAAGTTGATGTTGGAAGACAACTCAAAACTTTGGATCTAGCTCATTATCTCTATGTTGGATGAGTCTCCTGCCAGTGATTTCAAGAGAACCTTCTTGTTCTCTTGAATCCAACAGTTGATCTTCTGCATGCACTCCCTCTACAACCCTTGCCTAAGCCAACTGCTCATCTTCAATTCCAGATGCTAATAGCCATCCAGAACTACTATACATAGTCATTCCACAAACCAAGTATATTCTCTCTTTCCGATCACCGAGCAACATTGCTTCGACCGATTGTACTCCTATAGGATACAAGAACACATGTCCCGACCTGAACACTGTCCCCCATCCCGAATCTTCTAGGGCTGAAATATAAATTAAATTCACTGGAATCCATGGGACAAATAGAACTCCTTCCAAAGTGAAGAGATCACCAAATTCAAGTTGGAACCAGACTGTTCCAACCCTTCTGACTGCTCGAGTAATGTCGGTCATAATATTGCAACTAGGACCAATCCCATTGATACTCATAAAGGCACCCCACATGCCAATCATGTGTTTGTATGCACCACTATCAATGATCCAAGAATCTGCAAACCTTTCTGAGCTTCCTATGCTTGAATCAAGAGACAAAAGATAAAATGCTTTCTCAAATTCCTTTGAGAAGTCATCTACAACAATTGAAACTACTGCACAACTTTCATCCTTCTTCTCCTTCTTTCGATCAGGACAATGGCTTGCAAAATGTCCAAGTTTGTTGCAAACATAGAAATGAATCTTACTCAAGTCTTTCTTCTTCTTTCCTTTGATTTTTACAACAAGGGACACATTTTCATCAATATCAATATCTGTCTTGGCTTTACCTTGAGATCCCTCCTAGATCTCCTCCTGGGTAATGTCATCCCCTAATCTACTCCAGTCTAGCAACTTCTGTCTACCCACCACACATTTTACAAAAAACTCCCACTCTTTAGTAAACCCCTTAAGGGCTATCCTCACCATTTCTGAGTCAGAGATGACCTCACCTACAACAACTAGCTCATATTTCACTTGAGCCAATCTGGTAAAGTAGGTAGCTACATTCTCCTCCTTGGTCATTCTAACCTCACACAACTTGTCTTTCAGGGCCATATTTCTATTCTCATTTTTGGCTTCAAACAGATTTTTCAAAGTGTCCCACATCACTTGGGATGTTGGTTTCTTAGCTAAGTGTGGGATAAGGTTTTCTTTCACACCATCCAACAAGATTCTTTGTGCCTTAGCTTCCTTTATCTCATGAAGGTCTAGGGAAACTGGGTTATTTGTGGGTACAACAAAAATCGTATTGACAAAATTCCAGATCTTATTCTCCTTTAGAACTGTTGCTATTCTAACTTTCCATCGAAGGTAATTAGATATGCCATCTAATCTATCCTCAAACCTTATAAAAAAATCCATTATTTATTTAACTGTTCTTGTTGAGAATAAACCAATCAAAATCACAAAAAAACAGTTCCTAACTTTCTCTTTCTCCTTTCAACTTCACTTACAAAACCCTAGGCTCTAATACCATATAGATTTTCTATGACAAAAAACAAAACTTCACTGAAACCTTTCGTCAAACACTTGGCTGAAACACTTGACTTTGCATTTAATCCAAGTTATTAATGAATCAATTACACCACGTGCATTTAATTAACTGGGATCAAACTGAAATTGAAATGAAAGTACCAATCAACCAAGTAGATCCTACTATAAGCAGTTGACACAAGAAATTAGGCATAAGCCAGGGAAAATCCTCATGAATTGTGAGGCAACCCAAAGATAGAGAAAATATTTTATTTCAAGTACAAATTAAAATCATTCAAGCTGTACTTATCTCATCATTTGACCAACATTTTTCTGTAGAAACTATACAAACTGTTACTGCTCCATTTCTGTCAATTCCATACACTGTATGGACCGTCCAAACCAAACAATAAATGCACATAAATCAATCTAGAAATGCATTCCCTCAATCTGAAACTGTGAGAAATTCATTAATAACTGTATTAACCTCAGTTTGCGTGCTGGAAATCACTGTACGACCCATAACTAATAAATGCGCCCTCCAGCTGTGTATACAACAATACGACCCATAAATTAAATGCTCATGTTGTACATAATTATCTCTTGGAAACCGTGCTTGAAATATTGCTCTTGCTCTACCTTTCTCCAACTCATTAATTCCTCTCTCTTTTCAATTAATGACAATGTGTGTAATGTCCCCACTTTGGGACATCATTATATTACAGAGTGTTATCATGACCAGGGTAGCTACAGAGTGTTATCATGACCAGGGTAGCCAGATGGAGGTTATAGGGAGTATATGAGATATTGAGGGGTTCTTTGGGGTCCAGTTTGTATCACTCATCTTATTTCATTATCATGATCCATTCTGCACAACTTGGCTTTGGTTTCTTTGTATTCTGACGATTTCCGTGATTTTGAGTTATTTTGGGCTATATGTTAATTAAATTCACTAAGGAGGTCATATTGGGCATAATACTTGAAGGAACCTCTTAGTGTAATAGCTCATTGGAATCAGGAGGAATAACACTACATGATAGGATGACGAGAAGTGACTTTCAGTGGCCATGGAAGCCACAAAGAGGGATAAACTACTTTTTAGAGGTAAAATGGTTAATTAATTAATTAATTAATAATTAAATAAATCAAAAGTCACTTTGGAGAGACAAGGTGAGCAGGGAGGATAAAAGAGAGATAGGGTCCTCTACTCTCTCATTATGTTGTTTATCATTTAATATCTGGCTTCTTGCTAGTGAGCCCATGCACTTGGGGGTTTTGAGGGTTTTGA
>JZKD02S1676333.1:183226-213480 GCA_000966675.3 Picea glauca | reverse complement strand
ATTAAAAGATGACGTCAAGCATTTACTGAGTAATTTGTTGATTGAAAATACTGTTGGCTTAGTCATTTTGTAGATATTGATGAATTGGTGATCTTGCATAGGCTATTTAGCAGAACGTTGACCTCATCTTGTCTACTATATTGCTTATTAAATGAAATTAGATAATTAAGAAGTACTAACCCATTGAGTTATAGCCTGCAAATATTGTATTGTATTGTTATCATCTTGTTCCAGGCAGGTGTTTTCAACAGGGGATTCACTTCTTTATTGGCTGATTAGCCGGATTATCTGATACTAGTGGTAACCTGCGAGGAGGGAAAACCTTAACTCCTGACCTTTTATTCTTTGCCTCTTCAAACCCCAGGTTACCGGGGACGTCTCCTCTGGGCTAACCTCCCTAAACAGAAAGAACCTCCCCATCGAGGTGACATTGGGTGGGGAAGGTTCCTGTTATGCCAGTTTGTCCACTATCCTGTAGCCCGTGACCTAAAATACAAACTGCGTGATAACACCGTACTGTTTTATGTCTTGTTCCATACCTCGATTTTTGTGCTAATAGTCAGCTGTACAGACTGTTCTGTACAACCCAAAAACAACAAAAAAAATTCTTAAATCTGCCTCGAAAACTATGCCCAAATCTATCTCAAAAACTATGTCAAATTTGTACTACTGTATGGATTGTATGGATCCGTACAGTACGACCTCCCACAACAGAAAAATAACTCAGCCATAGAACATAACATATTTCCTTGGGATTTGTGCCCTATCTCCCTTGGAAAATGTGCCCTCTTTGCTGCTCACTTTCCTCTCTCAAGCTTACTCAGAAAATCTCTCTCAATGTTCTCTCAATGTGTCTTGCACACTACCCATTGCATTTGTTTATAAATATGAAAATGACCTTTTCCCTCCAAAGTATATTTTCACCTTCGCCAACCCTAAATCCAAAGGCCAAGATTAGATCTTTCCTTTTTCAAGATCAAGGGTCATGATCCATTCCCTCCAAAATGAATCCCTTGAAATATTAAAGTGATTTCACTTTATTACATAAGTGCTTTATGAAAATAAAGTCACTTTAAAATTAGAAGGTACTCTTTATTAAAAAAAATCACTTTAATAAAAGAACCACTTAAAACAACTTTATAAAAACTCATTACAAAGTTAAGTGCCTAGTAGTGTAAACATTAAGGTAACATCCACATACAAGACAAAACATGCAGAGTACCTCCTGAGCTAAAACGATAACACTCCCTCTTAGCGAAGGAAGTACTCGCTGCCACCACTATCATCTAGTTCCATCATACTGTGCTCTGTAGGATCTCCCTTTGAACCTAGAGCCATCCTCGACACCTGCACAAAACTCGAACTAGAATATCTTCTCCTGGAAACATCCTGGAACCTTGAGCTTACTTCATCTTGAACATTGGTTTGATCAACCTAGCTAAGCCTCCTGCCAGTGCTCAGAAGAGACTCGCTCTCTTCTCTTGGAATGCAAGACTGAATCCTTAGCTCCATCACAATCTCAGAAACCTCCTCACGCTCCTCATCTGACGCTGAATCATACATAAAAGGTTGTCCTCTCAACATATACAACCTTCCCACCTGGTTATCGATCAACTACAGCTCTACCGGGTCCACTCCCTGCCTGTAGATAAAGACATGTTCCCTGTTGAACAATACACAATATCCTACATCCTCCTAGGATGAGACTGAGAGCAAGTTAACCCTCAACCCTGGAACAAAGAGAACTCCATCAAGCTCCAAGAGTCCCCCAAACTCGAGGTTAAATATAACATTCCCAACTCCACATACAACTTTCTCCATACCACCTTCATTTACCACTTGTTGGCCAGGACCAATCTCTGTGAAATCTAGGAATACTTTCCAGATTCTCGTCATGTGGCTAGAGGCTCCACTATCCACAATCCATCTGATATCACCTCCAAATTCTTCGCTGCTGACACTGGAAACTAGGGTCACCAAAGAAAATTCCTTTCCGTACTTTGAAGCAAAGTCCTCCATGGCTGTTGTAGCAGCTGTCTCAGGCCCCTCTAGTTTCATATTCTTCTTCCTCTCAGGACAACGAGACGCAAGGTGCCCCAACTGGTTACAACAATAGCTTCTGACTTTACTCAAGTCCCTTCTGAAACTTCCTTTCTTCTCACTCTTTGTAGTAAGAGAAACATTCTCATCAACTCTATCTGTCTTTTGTTCACTACTCAGAGACCTTTCTCGGATCTCCTCTTGAGTGAAATCATCCCACAGTCTGCTCCAATTTGGTAGATGCTCACGTCCCACCACACACTTCATGAAGACTTCCCATTCTTTGGTGAATCCATTTAAGGCTATCCTCACCAACTCAGAATCCGTAATGACCTCTCTAACAACTTATATCTCATCTTTTACTTGATCCACCCGGGTAAGATAAGAAGAGACACTCTCCTCCTTACCCATCTTGGTATCATGCAACTTAGCCTTCAAGGCCATCTTCTGGTTTTCGTTCTTTGCCTCAAACAAGTTTTTTAGTGCATACCACATCTCCTTGGCAGTATTTTTCTCAGCCAAGTGTAGGATAAGGTGATCCTTCACCCGATCTAGAATAATCCTCTAAGCCTTAGCTTCCTTGACCTCATGCAATTCCAAAGCAACAAGATCTGCTGCGGGAGCTGCCAAAATAGAGTTGACATAGTTATAATTTTTTTTCTCCTTGAGAACATATGACAATCGAACCTTCCACTACAAATAGTTGGAAATGCCATCTAACCGATATTCATATCTAATGCTTGCAGCCATACTCCCTGTCACAACTCAAGGAAAAAAATCACACCCTTTTGGCCAAAAATCACACTGCCCACTGTTACTTAGAGACAAAGCTCTGATACTATGTAGATTTTTTATGACAAAAATCAACAAACTGAAATTTCTGTCAAACACTTAGCAACCTAGAGATAATTGTCTTCATAAACTTCATAAATTCTTTAAACCCACATTTGTAAATTACCATAAGCAAAAATACACATTGCTAAGCAAAATAGAAGCAAAAATAAACACAGTGGACAACAATCCATAAACTCATAAATTTAGGCAAATTCCAGGGAAAACCCCAATGTGGGGAAACCCAACGAGAGAGAGAGAGAGAGAGAGAGAGAGAGAGATATTATTATTCAGCTTCAGGAAAGTACAGAACAACAACAAATACACATTTCCAACCAAGGAAAATACTTCACAACACCAAAATAGTCCCACTAAATTCGGCCTCGATTTTCATGCCAAATCCGTACGGTTGTACGACCTGTTTTGTACCTCAATTTCCATGCCAACATTCAGTTGTAGGGACTATTCCTTACAACCCAAAAACAACAAACAAAAGTCTGAAATCCACCTAAAAAACCGTGTCCAAAACTGCCTTGATTTTCATGCCAAATCCGTACTGCGGTATAGACTGTTCGGATCCGTACAGTACAAACTCCCACAATATAAAAATAACTCAGCCAAAAAACATAAAATATTTCCTTGGGATTTGTGCCCTAGCTCCCTTGGAAAACGTGCCCTCTTTGCTTCTCACTTTCCTCTCTCAAGCTTACTCATAAAATCTCTCTCAATCTTCTCTCAATGTGTCTTGCACACTACCCAATGCATTCTTTTATAAATCTGAAAATGACCTTTTCCCTCCAAAGTGTCTTTTCACCTTCCCCAACCCTAAATCCAAAGGCCAAGATTAGATCTTTCCTTTTTCAAGATCAAGGGTCATGATCCATTCCCTCCAAAATGAATCACTTGAAATATGAAAGTGATTTCACTTTATTACATAAGTGCTTTATGAAAATAAAGTCACTTTAAAATTAGAAGGTACACTTTATTAAAAAAATTAATTTTAATAAAAGAACCAATTAAAACAACTTTATAAAAAATCATTACAAAGTTAAGTGCCTGGTAGTGTAAACATTAAGGTAACATCCACATACAAGACAAAACATGCGGAGTACCTCCCGAGCTAAAAAGCCGACACTCATCTTGTTATTCATCTATTGTAGCCATGTGACCTTTGGAGGCTTGTCTCTTCTCTTCTTGATCTAGCTTGAGGGTTATCTTCATTTTGCTACTAGCTCTTAGCTATATTGTACCAGATCTGTAGATCCATTGTATTAGGGTCTTCTTCTATTATGAATAATATCAGATCTGAGGTATGTTTGGGTTATCTTTTGTATTGTTGATCTTTCATCTTGTTGAGGTATGTTCCATTACTATGTCTATGTTGATTATTGCTGCAAACACACATAACAACCATCAGTATAAACCCTAGCGCAAATCATGAGCCTTAAGACTGCAAAGTGTTTGATGAAATTCCACAACTAGAAAATGTTTAAAAATCACATGAAAAACGTAATGTTCTTGGCATCTTGGATTGGGAACATTATAGTGTTATCAGAGCATTGAGCCTCCCAACCAGTGGGGATTAGCGCATGTAGAAATACAATAGGGATGGATACTAATGAATTTTCTAGAGAGATTGTACGTTGTGAATGGGAATACTATGCCCTTAGTGAGGGATTCACGGCTCAAGTAACACTCCAACAGTTTATATCCATAAAAAATCCTAGGTGGAGCAAATATGAGGTCTCAGAGTGGGCCGACAGAGCAGAGAGAAACATACCTATAACAACTATATGGAGGGAAGCAAAGAATAAACCTACACTCATTAGGAGCAGACAATGTTGCTACAGTTGCAAGGTGCCTTGGGAACCAAATCATAGATGTAGGGGTAGAGGTAAGAAACACATTATTGAGGTTCACTGTGACAATGAGGATGATGATATGCATGGGGATGAAACCATAGATTATTATTTGGAGAAGTTCGATGACGCTAGTGACTCTTGCACACTTGTGGAGGCTAGTTACTCTTTCACACTTGAAGAGGATAGTGACCCTTGCGCATTGGAGGGACAGTGGGATGGACAAGATGATAACACCTGTGCTTCAACAATCATATCACATAGTGTCGATAACCTTACACTTCAACAGAGTGGTGACACTAGCGAGGATTCACACGTGTTAGAACCTAGACCTGATGAGCTTCCTATGATGAACATGACACCTTTGTCATCTTTTTAGACACCCATGATAGCCACACCACATGAGGATATCAATGGAATTTTATATATGATGGAGGAGCCTTGTGTGAGGGATGCACACGAGGGACATATGGATCCATAGACCCAGGAGGAGAGACATGACGTACAGGAAGTTGACCTTACACATATATATTAGTATGAGGAGAGTGAGTCACTTCTTTTGGAGACTCCATTGTTTGATTAGGTTGGGGAGACTGACAATTTTATGGGACACTTACTTCCAGGACAGGTCGACAGTGATATGGATGCACTCCTTATTGGTCGGGATATCCATAGCACATGTATGGACATGTCTGTATGGGATCCAGGCGTCGATGATAGTAGCAGGGTGAGTGCACAGGAGGATACAACTACTCATACATGATACAATATGATTCGGGGAGAGCTAGCAGTTGGTGATGATGTGCATTCGCATACAGGAGGAAGCAGTAGCACAGTGGACAAGGGGAAATTCAATGCCTTATCTTTTGAAGAGAGTGTTGTTGGGGATTCCAGGGTTGACACTAGCAGTGAGGGGAGTGAGGTAGCGCCTCAACATGACTGTGATTAGGAGTCACGCTGCTTAGCAGGACACTTGAGAGTCAGTGAGGACATGATCATGGCAGCCACTAGGTGCATTGATGACACACATGCATTGGTGGTCGATTGTTGCTGGAGGGCATCGATGGCACATGATAGTTCAGATGGGGGATTTTCCATAGATGACTTTCATACTCTCATGGAGAGAGTGTCTGTGATGAGGAAAGACTACCAATAGTTGTTGATGGACATAGACTATCTATTGGGGGTTGGTGAGATGTATCATAGGGCCTTGGGGGAGCAGGAGTTGGAGGTGGACAGGCTCACTCATGAGTTGGAGAGCACTCAAGTATTGTTGAGAGGCACACATACAACCCTTCAAGAATCAGAGTCCAGATCAGAGGATCTTCTTGAGGAGATTCGACAGAGATCCACTACAACTATCTTAGTAGAGAGTCAGATATATCCTTCAGTCACATTGCTAGAGGATGTTGGTGGTTTAGCAGAGCAGAACCAATTGATGGAGGGGCATGAGGAGTGCCCAAGATCAATGATGAGTATGGAGAGTTATGATCGGGAGGTGTTGGAACTACCCCCCATGAGTATCTGTGAGACAGTTGAGCACTCACATACGCATGGGGACTCCAGAGCTAGGGATAGTTTTGAGGACACTTCCATTGGTGTCCCAGGTGTGGTTGACCTTCATGTAGAGGTTGAACCAGTAGTACATCCAGGATCCATGTTGTGACAGGAGTATACAAGAGATTACATGAGTATGCAGGAGCATAAAATGGTGAGTGACAGTTCACAGAGACATGCTGAGATGTGCAGTGGGACTCAGGTGGACACATTGGATTGCAGGGAGGAGATAAACTTAGTAGAGCATGGATATTCCTCTCACTTGCATCCATGGATAGATATGGGAGATCACCTTCAGAGTATCAACAATTGCATGAGTGATGATGGATGGAGAGTGGTTGACCGATAGTTTGAGCGGTTACCCCCGGTTATACATGTTGATTGGGGTTCAGTGATGACTCCAGACAAGTGTTTACCATGGGTACTAGTGGAAGAGATTTTGGTTGAATCCTTAGGATTGACCAAAGCATATGATACTTTCCATTCCTACAGTCAACTACAAATGTTTTTTTTATCCTTTCTTGACACTTTCATCATTGACAACAACATGGGGGGAGATGTACAGTGGCAGAGTACATGGAGAGTTGTTAGGCCGAGACCACCTGACATGCGTGATTTTACGTCATATAGAAGGATAGGGGTGAATCATCCTAGGCAGACAGTTGAGAATTTGTGCGTGATGGTGAGCATATTAGGCCATGAGATAGTAGACATCTCAGAGGGTGACACAGATACAGATTCTCATGGGGATGAGCACAGAGGGCTTATGAAAGTGATCAGTATGACACAAGAGCAATTAGTGGGGATTGGAAGTGATAAACTTCCAAGTTTTCCATGGGATCTGAGAGTCCATTTTTTTAGTGGGTTGTTTTAGGTTGCACCAAATAGCCACACACTTCACTTTGGGTTGGTTTTAAGTGAGCTTGCAAGGGCCTGTCCTATGGAGCGATAATTTTTCTTCCTTATGATCCTCATGATCGAGTATGGAGATGGTTGGACAGATACTAGTTCCATAGAGGTACTTTTACCGATGCAGCTTTTGTACAACAGGTCTAGTTTCCACAGGTATTCTATCTTGAGGATCTAGGAGTGGGGGATCGAGTATGTATACAGGGAGCAGAAAATCATGATCAAAGTAGTGTAGCACCAACATGGTGATCTTTGGCAGAGACTAGCATGGGATCTGACAATTGCAGGGTTGAGCATTTCATTAATTGATGGAGGCGAGTGGACCTTTGCAGGGGAAAGTTATTTTGACTTTACATTGAACTTCAGTGTTGAGGAGAATACGCCACTTGAGGGTGACTCATGGAGGTCTTGCAGTACCTCACTATGGCAGAAACATGTGCAGTTGATGGAGACCTTATTCGTCTTTGTATGGACTTGGAAGATGGAATCATTCCGGGATGAGGCTATGTGCCATGCGCATGAGACTCATGGTGTTGATATGTTACCAGATTATGCTTCACAGGGTATTGTAGTTCACGTCCTGATATGGGATCCAAGGGATGGAGTGCGTGATATTTCATCTTTGGATGGAGCCTACTGTAGGTCCCATAGGTAGACATGGGACCCCGGTATTATATATGGATTGATTCAATTATTGCTTGAGGACAAGCAATATTATAGCAGGGAGGACTGTAATGTCCCCACTTTGGGACATCATTATATTACATAGTGTTATCATGACCAGGGTAGCCAGATGGAGGTTATAGTGAGTACATGAGATATTGAGGGGTTATTTGGGGTCCATTTTGTATCACTCATCTCACTTCATCATCATGATCCATTCTGCACAACTTGGCTTTGGTTCCGTTGCATTCCGACGATTTCCGTGATTTTGAATTATTTTGGGCTATATGTTAATTAAATTCATTAAGGAGGTCATATTTGGCATAATACTTGGAGAAAACTCATAGTGTAATAGCTCGTTGGAATCAGGAGTAATAACACTACATGATAGGATGATGAGAAGTGACTTTCAGTGGCCAGGGAAGCCACAAAGAGGGATAAAATACTTTTTAGAGGTAAAATGGTTAATTAATTAATTAAAGTGATTTAATTAATTAATTAATAATTAAATAAATCAAAATTCACTTTGGAGAGACAGGGTGAGCAGGGAGGATAAAAGAGAGATAGGGGCCTCTACTCTCTCATTATGTTGTTTATCATTTGATATCTGGCTTCTTTCTAGTGAGCCCATGCACTTGGGGGTTTTGAGGGTTTTGACTTAACAAACCCTAGAGATCAAATCGATGGTGAAATATCCCACCTAGCTTGAGCCAAGATTTTTCACGAAGGTGAAATATTCCTCCCTCACCATTCTACATCATATCTACTCAGTTTCAGAGGGATTCTACACCAGCCACAGGTACATAAAGAGAGAGAGGGCACAAAATAGAGAGTTTCCAGCAAAGGGGGTGCACTTGTGGAGCTAGTGCAGTTTGATTTGGTCAAGGAGAAGGAGTTTTGTAGGATTTGGTTATTGGTTTATCTTGGTAGAGGCCATAACGCCCTTCTTGGATCACCCGAGAGGTGTTTTGGTGGAACATTTATTTATTTTGAGAGTGGGATGAATTCTCATAGAGGAGGGCACAATCTTGGAGTGGATCTACTCATGGGAAGGGACTAAGCTTCATTCTTCAACTATGGATATATTATATCTTGTTTCTAGAATCCATATCTACTCGTCTAGAGTATTTTTCTTGCTGTTGGTGCCAAGGAGGAAGAAGACCGAATTCTTGGGTCTTCAGTCATCCAAGAGGGCATAAGCCAATTCGGGTTTTGTTTATTTGGAGGCTGATACCTTCACCCTTTAACCTGAGACTTCATCAGTGGTTTAGTCTTGTCCCAATCTACACTTCCATCCATTTTCAGAGTGTTTGGAGGCTTCCAGTAGCAAGGCTGAATTGTTGGGTGTATTTAGCTTTCTAGCAGGGCACAACTGATCTAATTTGGGGTTTGGAACTTCAGAGGGCAGGGATCTCATCTTGTTATTCATCTATTGTAGCCATGTGGCCTTTGGAGGCTTTTCTCTTCTCTTATTGATCTAGCTTGAGGGTTATCTTCATTTTGCTACTAGCTCTTAGCTATATTGTACTAGATCTGCAGATCCATTGTATCAGGGTCTTCTTCTATTATGAATAATATCAGATCTAAGGTATTTTTGGGTTATCTCTTGTATTTTTATCTTTCATCTTGTCGAGGTATGTTCCATTACTATGTCTATGTTGATTATTGTTGCAAACACACATAACAACCATCAGTATAAACCCTAGCGCAACTCATGAGCCTTAAGACTGCAAAGTGTTTGACGAAATGCCACAACCAAAAAACATTTAAAAATGACATGAAAAACACAATGTTCTTGAAATCTTGGCTTGGGAACATTACAATGTGACTTCAATAATGTTTTCTCTCTTTCCTTAGATGTCTTTTTATATTTTTCCTCTTCCCAAAACCCTAAGTAACTAATCTCAACTAACTCATCAATGGATGAGATCAATCATATCTAAAGGGTCACATTAAGTGCTCATTTAATAATACACTTTATTAGTAAATGCTCACAAATCATTTTGGGACCCACAACTTAATTTTTCACTTGAGTCATTAAAAAAACATAAGGTCACTTTTATAATATAAAGTTACTTTTATATTATAAAACACTTTAGGAAAGTCAAAATGGACCCCTCCATGTAAAACATCACAAAATCATGGTGTGACCTCCTGAGTTACATTTCTAACATTTCCAACTAATTAGGTGGCCTTTGAGCTTGAAAAGAGCCCTTTCTCTGCCATCTTTCATTGTTTTTCCTAGGTTGAAATCTATTGGCTTGATATCTCTCCATGGAAATCAATCTATTTTGCATGGCATTTAGTTGAGAAACATGGTTGGTTTCCATGGCCTTGATACCTCAGTTAATTATTTCAAATGGGTCTGTGGAGGAAGTCTTAATTTTTGATGCAACTTCTCTATCCTTAGACTTTGGTTGCTTTGAAGTATTACCCCTTGTAAAACCGAGAAGGTTGGAATTGCCAGAGGATTGCATGTTCTTATCAATATTTATAGCCGTTTCTTGGGCAAGGTTAAGATTAACAATCTCTTTTTCTCTAAGCTGATACCTCAACTCACCATTGAAGGCTTCAATATAATAGATGAGAATGGATGTATCTGGGGGCTTAATATCTTTGTGAAGACTTGTGATTAAATCATTGAACTTCTTGTTAAATTCCTCCATTGTTTCATTCTCATTCTTCTTTATACTATGAAGTGCAACCAACAAGTGATGGTGTTCCTTGTTATCACCCTATCTCTCTATAAAAGCCTCAATCAAATATTTGATATTAGTGAACTTGTTGTCATCTAACCTAGAGAACCAATCGAAGGCATCTTCTTCAAGGGACAAGGAAAAGAGTTTCACTTTAACATCCCGATGATTATGAACTGCACAACTACACCATTTATTAATGCAAGATGACAAATCTTTGAGATGATATTTGGCACTAACAACATTATTTCCTTGGAGTGAAGGAAACTTTTGAATAACGTTTTGAGGTAGAGCACGAGGATAACCATTTATTTGAGTAAAATCAAGTGGAATAAAATAATCATCCATTTCTTCTACTTACAAATTATTAAGTAAAGTATGGATATCAAAATTGGACTCAAATCCAAGACTATCAAGGATTCTATGAGAAACGAACCCGTTCAATCTCCTTCGATAAACCTTTTCAGGTTCAGGAATGAAATTGACCAGCCTTGTGAGTTCCTTCTTGTAGAATACTTTATAGAATGATTTGACAGTGGAGTTGCCAGATGAATCGATTCAATTTCATATATTCACAACATGTATCAAACAAAAAAACAAAACAAAAAGGAAAACACAAAATTTGTATTCCGGGAATAGAAAGATTTATCCTTGGAAACGGTGCCAAAGAATGTTGTCTCCTTATACACACCTTGGGTCATGTGGAAGAAATATTCAATCCATTGGGTGTGTCCTTGGGGGCAAGTCTCAAGTCGAGATACTGTCACTCAACACTCGACTCTTCCTTCTAGGCCAACTCCTAGTGAAGCCAAGGGGGGTGGTCCCTAAGAAAATAACTAAGGCTAAGTAAGATAAGTAGAAAAGGAAATCTAGGAGTTTAAATGTGAGACCAAAACAAAAGAAAATATTCTAGCAGCATATATGACACATACAATAGAATTTTCTTATGATAAAGATCTAAAACAAGTAAATCATTTCACCATAAGTGATATAGACTGAAAGTAAATGCTAGTGTTGTTGTCCTTATACACACTTGCAAACGTGGACTAAGTCTCAATCCACTTAGTGTGTCCTCAGAGGCACAATGCCTAAGTTCAAGCCCACTTTCACCTCAAATTGAACTTCTTCCGTCTAGGCTTACTCCTAGGGAAGCCAAGGGGGGTAGACCCTAGTTACTATGTGAGTTATTAGATGGGTTATAGGATTTAATTTTAATTTGTTAAAGGTTGGGGGAAACTAGCCTATATGAGAGGCAAAAATGCAAAAAAAAAACTTTAATGCAAAAACAAACCTTTCCCTAAGACAACTAAGACTTGTGCCTAAGGTTGGGCATCGCGGTCAACTAAGTTACAACAAGAGATCTAAACAAAGAAAATAATAACTTTACAAATTAGATTAGATACAAAAGAATTATAATTACAACAAATAAAGAATAGTTAGATGATTAAACAATATACAAAAGTACAACTACTTACAAATGAAATGAATCAAGAACTAGTTAGAACAATCACAATAGTAAAGCAAAGATGAACTAATGCTTCAATGGATTTTGCAGATAAAAAAAAGAAATAGCTCAAGATGCATTCACCACCAACATTACTTGCAAACCAAGCTTGAAGTGCCCCAATGAAATGTGCGCAACTTCAAGGGGGAAACTAGAAACACAAGCGCACAACTTAATAGGAACCAAGAGATGAAAGTAAATACACCAATGGACACAAGTGCACAACTCAAGGGATGAAAGATAAAACTTGAAAGAGAAGCCTCCACGGGCATTAGTGCGCAACTTAAGATGAATTACTCAATCACAACAATGCTCAATGAAAATACTTGAAATGTGATGCTTGAAGTAAATGTTGCATAAAATAAAAGAGCATAAACCACTTATATAAGATTAAGAAGTTAAGGATTAGGTTTTTGTGAATTGATTTTAGATTTGAAATTATTTAAGTTGCAATCCTAGACTAGGTGATTACCCCAATACTCCTACCGCTTTGGCCAAAAGGACTGTTGGGTTCTCAAGAAGCAAGGCAAACAAGGCCTTAGCCTAGCTCCATAGGTCAACCCGAAAAACTTGGGTGTTCAACAAAGGGGACACTTAGTGCCGTGAGATCATCCCTGATCTAGCACCCCAAGTCACCTCCACAAGCCTCCTTTTTCGTGGCTAAAGTTGCATCAGTAATGGGTGATCTAGTCTAAGTAAATTGATTCTCCTAGAGCCTAAAGTAGATTGATTAAGAAATTAAAAATTACTTGTGTTGAAAGCTTGAGCAAATGAAATAACAAGTGCTTAAATAAAACGTACAAAAAAAAGAAAATGCCTCCAAGAGCTTAAGCAAGGTAAAGAGATGCTTCTAACTAGTTAGATATTCACACGAACTTGAAAGGAAAAGAACTAGAAGCATGAAACATAAACCATGGAACTATATAACAAGCTAAACTAGCCTTACGATATAGCATGGGTGGAAAAGCCAAGCCTCTTTGCTAGGTTAGGAAAAATAATGCAAGAAAATAACTTAACTTGAAAAAGAGACAAGTAAACCTAGCCACACAACCTTGTTTTAAGGACAAGTGGGGCAAACAAATTAAAATAAAAATAGAAAATAAAATCTAAGTCCTAGCCTCACGATATATCATGGGTGGCAAAGCCAAGCCTCTTTTCTAGGTGTAGGCACAAGAAATAAAAAATTGCATAAATTTAAATAAACTTGAGAAATGCAAGCTCTAGATACTCTCTTGGGGCTTTCTTACAATGTGAGAAAGTAGAGGAAGAAGAGGGTATTCAATACCCTATCTTAGGAGGTTACTCTTGGGCGTTTTATGGCCCCAAATGGGCTATATCACCTCCTTATTGGTTCAGACCTGCAACAAATCAACAAACAAAACTTGCTGGAAAAGCTACAAAAAGACAAAAATCTTCAGAAAATTTCTGTTAGAACAAACCAGAAATTTTCTATGTAAAAATCAGCAAGTATATTATGTTTAAATGCTCTATTCAAGTATGTTAGAATGCCAAAAGAAGTATAGAAAATAACATAAATAAATAACACATATTTAGAGGTTTTAAGTGGGTGAAATGAAACATTTCCAGACCTGAAATCTTCACATAAAATTCGTAGGTAACCTGCAAATCTTGTGAGAACAGCTACACAAATAGAGAGGATGTGAGTAGATCTAGATGGTAAAACAAAAAAAATTGCAATACCCAAATAAACACTTCACTAGATCTATGATAATACTACAAAAAATCTACCCAAGAAAAATACTTTGCTTGGAGTTCCTACTCTAGATCTATAACTAAAACATGCACAAGAAAGAGAACTAGAACAAGATCACCTCAATAGTASATGGCACCAAGAAGACTCTCAACACCATGGATCCTTCAAAGTTTTATTTATTATAATAGAAGCAAGSTTGAGCAAATACTTGCCACAAGCTTGAKAAGAAAGAATGAGAACAAGAAGAGAGAGAGAGAGAGGAGTGGGAGAGATTTTGGCATAGTAACAATAGTTGAGAGTAGATGTGAAATGAGGGGGGCAGGGTGAGCATTCTTTTATACTTGGGAGAGGAGAGAGACCCCTCTTGGATGAGTTACAAGTGTCACACATCCAAGAGAAATARACAAAGTCAAGGAAGAGTCACTTTTAGGGTTTTGGTAGTGAGTTAGGGTTTGAGGGGTGAGGTGTAAAGGGGGAAAACACATTTTCCCTWTGGTCAAACATGAGGTTAGATTACAAGGGGGGCAAAATTAGGGTTTAGGTGGCTTTTTTCACTTAAACTTTTTAATTCCTACATGTCAATTAGCAAGGAAACACCACTTTAAGTTGTTGGCTAAGCAAGGGGGGGTTCTTTAAGTGGAAACTTACTTTTCCAAATTAGGAAAAAGGTTAGGAAACCTTTCCCACTCTCTCTCAAACCTTTTTACTTATTTTTTACAAAAAATTGACATTTTGACTTTGTCAATTAAGCAATTAAATTGTTGACTCAAGACTGACTTAGACTCCTCATGGACAATGACCTAACAAAACTTGTCCAATTGAGCTGAAACTTGGTCCAAGGGTGTAGGCGGTCTTATTCCATTTATTTTGAGTTCTCATACCCCTATCAAAAATCACAAGGACCTAGTTTTTACATTTTTACATCAAAATTAATTAAAATTACCATTTACTGGGCAATTTTAAAAAATTAAAAAAAAAGTACTAAGACTTGACGGAATTCCACAAGACTCTAGGATATTTCTATCATGGTCATTTACAATATTCCTAGACCCTAGTCACCCATAGGGCTCGATCATTAGATCGCCTTTCACCACTTTGGAGGATTATTGTGGGAGTGAAAAACTCAAGGGTAATTAAAAAGGATGGTTAGGCCAAATTAATTACCTGAGAAAAAAAAAACACTTGATGAAAGGACTTCCCTAATGATAAAGTCCTAGGAAACTAACCTACAATATGATCCATGCAGACCCATTACTTTATTATCCCATGCAGGGGAGCGGAAATTCCAATTACAAAATGAAATGCTAAGGCCAAAAATGCCTTGTAGAACCGATAAGTCTTCAAATTTGTTGCACCATCAGGTACATAGCTTCATGGCACATGGAGTTGACCCCCTATTTGAAATAGGTGGTCAACATATGGCTCCACATGAGGACATGTGTTCAATCTTTCTTTGGTATGGAGAGCATGCGAGAAATTAGAATCTACAAAAGAAAGTGCTCACCAATACCCAATATAAATACATGTTAAAATGAATAAATAAAATGCTATAAACAATAATCACATAAAATAAATTATTATTGTACAACAATCACAAAAATGAAACTATGATATAATGAATAATCTAAGTAACATAATTACATGATGAAATGAAATAATACAAAACTTAAAATGAAGGAGAAGGGTTAGAGATATGTTACAACCAACCATGCAATGGGTAGAATGAAACCACAAATGTCTGAAACATCCCTGTCCGGGATGACTCGTTACAGACCCTTTTCAAAGTTTTATCAACTTGGATTTTTTTGTGAGAAAGAACCAACCAAGAATCATGTTTCTTCCTCTATTCAACCAAACATTGGAGTTTGACAAGCCGTGTAAAATTTTGATACCTTGCAACATATGACCATTACGGTGGGAGGCCAACCATTGCTCATAATGATATGAAACTGATAAACTGAAGTTTCCCTCCATTCTCCCATTATCCTGTATTAAGTCATCTTTTGGTTGAGAGGTTGAAAATGAACATGTCAAAGGAACCGATGCACTATTTTCATCAAGGTTGTCAAAGTTCTCCCTTGAAGAGATTGGTTCCTCAAGAGGAGGGTGGGGACTTGAATTATCTAGATATTCAACAACTTCAAACTCAAATTCCTTTATCTCATCAAGATTGGTTACTGGCTCATCCATGGACTCATCCAGAATTTCCCTATAAACTTCCCTTTCTTGTTCACTGTGAAGATCAAGTTCTATAAGGTACGGATATTCAATACAAGTCTCTTCATCTGCAAAGCAAGCCTCCATGATATCTATTTGTTCTTCCATGGACAACTGTATTGCCTTACATTGTTGTGCATGGACAAAATGCATGCTCTGAATAATTTCTATATGCTCTTTTATGGGATCTGGTGGAGCATCTATCTTTATATCTGAATTGACTATTTTTATATCTAAAAGTTCCTTCTTCCTCCATTTTTCCATAAGATCATCAACCAATTCATTGTAAGTTTAATCTTGATCATCCCCAAATATTTCCAAAATGGCATGCAACAAGTCTCATATGGTCTTGAATGTATTATCATTAGAATCATGAAGCCAATCATAAGCATATCCCTCAACAAGATTCCAGGGAAACAATTTCATTAGAACATCCTTATAAATAGGTGGATCATACCAATCTTCAATACACCGCCCAAAGGCATTGACATGAGCACAAGCATCACCATAATCTTGAAAATCAGACAAGTTTTCAATAACTTCATTAAATATATTATGAGGATAACCAACTATTCCTGAAAAATCAAAAGGACTAAAAAAATCTTCCATTTTTAACTAGATCATTAAAAGGTCTCAAGTAAAGGTCTAGGACCCAATAATTATTAAGGATCCAACGAGAAGGAAAATTGGCTAACCTCATCTGAAAACTTTTTCAAGTTCAAGGATGAAGATAACAAGCCGTGAGTTCCTTCTTGAAGAATACTTTGTCAAATTATTTTGAAGTGGAGTCTCTAGATGACCAAGTTTATTTCAAACAAACAAGAGCATCAAACAAAACTAAAACAAGAAGGAAGACAAAAAGTTGTTAGATTATTATGTACAACAAGGGATGGATATCAAAGATTTATTCTTCTCCAATACTTTCAAGTAGGCTACAAGGAGCAATAGGATTGCTCCTGGTAGTATACTTCAAAGAATTTTCGAATGGAGTCACCACTTGGAGAGTAAGCGAACAATGAAAAACCAACCCAAGTTAAAAACAATTTAGGGAGAAAATTTATTACTTAGTTTTTAAATAACAAATTAAGTTAAGTTGTTAAGACCAAGGATAAAAGACTTATTCCCAACAACGATGCTAAATATGTTGCCTTCCTTATACACACTTGCAAACGTAGACTAAGTCTCAATCCACTTAGTGTGTCCTCGAAGGCATAACGCCTAAGTTCAAGCCCACGGTCATCTCAAATTGAATTTCTTATGTCTAGGCTTACTCTTAGGGAAGCCAAGGGGGTTAGACCCTAGTTACTATGTGAGTTATTAGATGGGTTATAGGAGTTAATTTTAATTTGTTAAAGGTTGGGTGAAACTAGCCTATATGAGAGGCAACAATGCAAATGCAAAACTTTAATGCAAAAACAAACCTTTCCCTAAGACAACTAAGACTAGTGCCTAAGGTTGGGAAATGGGGTCAACTAAGTTACAAAAAGAGATCTAAACAAAGAAAAGAATAACTTTACAAATTATATTAGATACAAAAGAATTACAACTACAACAAATAAATAATAGTTAGATGATTAAACAATATACAAAAGTATAACTACTTGCAAATGAAATGAGTCAAGCACTAGTTAGATCAATCACAATAGTGAAGCAAAGATGAACTAACTCTTCAATGGATTTTACAGATAAAAAAAGGAAATAGCTCAAGATGCATTCACCACCAACATTACTTGCAAACCAAGCTTGAAGTGCCCCAATGAAAGGTGCACAACTTCAAGGAGGTAACTAGAAACACAAGTGCACAACTTAAGAGGAACCAAGAGATGAAAGTAAAGCCACCAATGGGCACAAGTGCACAACTTAAGGGATGAAAGATAAAACTTGAAAGAGAAGCCTCCACGGGCACTAGTGCACAACTTAGGATTAATTACTCAATCACAACAATGCCCAATTAAAATACTTGAAAGATGATGCTTGAAGTAAAGGTTGCATAAAATAAAAGAGCATAAACCACTTAGATAATATTAATAAGTTAAGGCTTAGGTTTTTGTGAATTGATTTTAGATTTGAAATTATTTAAGTTGCAATCCTAGACTAGGTGACTACCCCAATACTCCTACCACTTTGGAAAAAAAGACTGTTGGGTGCTCAAGAAGCAAGGCAAACAAGGCCTCACCCTAGCTCCATAGGTCAACCCGAAAAACTTGGGTGTTCAACAAGGGGGACACCTAGAGTTGTGAGATCATCCCTGATCTAGCACCCCAAGTCACCTCCACAAGCCTCCTTTTTGGTGGCTAAAGTTGTATCAGTAATGGGTGATCTAATTAGGCTAAGTAAATTGATTCCCTTAGACCCTAAAGTAAATTCATTAAGCAATTAAAAATTACTTGTGTTGAAAGCTTGAGCAAATGAAATAACAAGTTCTTAAATAAAATGTACATGAAAAAGAAAATGCCTCCAACGGCTTAAGCAAGGTAAATAGATGATTCTAACTAGTTATATATTCACATGAACTTGAAAGGAAAAGAACTAGAAGCATGAAACATAAACCATGGAACTATATAAAAAGCTAAACTAGCCTTACGATATAGCATGGGTGGCAAAGCCAAGTCTCTTTGCTAGGTGTAGGCAAAAGAATGCAAGAAAATAACTTAACCCAAAAAAGAGACAAGTAAACCTAGCCACACAACCTTGTCTTAAGGACAAGTGGGGCAAACAAATAAAACTTAAAACATAAAAAAAATCTAATTTCTAGCCTCATGATATAGAATGGGTGGCAAATCCAAGCCTCTTTTCTAGGTGTAGGCACAAGAAATAAAAAATTGCAGAAATTTAAATAAACTTGAGAAATGCAAGCCCTAGAGACTCTCTCGGGGCTTGCTTACAATGTGAGAAAGTAGAGGAAGAGGAGTGTATTCAATACCCTAGATTAGGAGGTTACTCTTGGACATTTTATGGCCCCAAATGGGCTATAGAACCTCCTTATTGGTTGATACCTGCAATAAATCAACAAGCAAAACTTGCTGGAAAAGTTGCAATAAGACCAAAATCTTGGGAAATTTTTTGTTAGAACAAACCAAAAATTTTCTTTGTAAAAATCAGCAAGTATAATACTTTTAAATGCTGTATTCAAGTATGTTAGAATGCCAAAATAAGTATAGAAAAGAACAGAAATAAAGAACATAAATATTTAGAGGTTTTAAGTGGGTGAAATGGAAAATTTTCAGATTTGAAATCTTCACATAAAACCCTTAGGCAACTTGAAAATATTGTGAGAAAAGCTACAAAAATAGAGAGGATGTGAGTAGATCTAGATGGTAAAACAAAATACTTTGCAATACCCAAATAAATACTTCACTATATCTATGATAATACTACCACAAATCTACCCAAGCAAAATACTTTGCTTGGAGTTCCTACTCTAGATCTATAACTAAAACATGCACAAGAAAGAGAACTATATCAAGATCACCTCAATAGTAGATGGCACCAAGAAGACTCTCAACACCATGGATCCTCCAAAGATTTATTTATTAGAATAGAAGCAATCTTGAGCAAATACTTGCCACAAGCTTGAGAAGAAAGAATGAGAACAATAAGAGAGAGAGAGAGAGAGAGAGAGAGAGAGAGAGAGAGAGAGAGAGAGAGGAGTGGGAGAAATTTTGGAATAGTAACAATAGCTTAGAGTATATGTGAAATGAGGGGGGTGAACATTATTTTATACTTGGGAGAGGAGAGAGACCCCTCTTGGATGAGTTACAAGTGTCATTGATGCCAACCCCCCTTCTCCTTGGGCTGCGCGACCTCCTGATCAAGGATCTTCAATTCTTGGAGCTGAATTAGCTCTTTGAAACCTTAATGGTCTAAAAAGTAAATAACCATAGGTATCTTCAGTCCTTCGATGCAAGTTCTATGACACTCGCAACCTCTCCCTTCGCACTACTAGGCAATTAGTGTTTAGGTGCTAGCTCCTCCTCCGTTAACTCCTTCCCGCACATGACCTACGAATGTGACCCGGGGCCTAGCTTTCGAGCGCTATGGGACTTCGCACTTCGCAAACTCACGAATTAGTTCTCCTCTCTTCTTCTGATGTCTGAAATTTTGAACCCCGCTTGCCTCATATCAATGGTCGACAAATTTCCATGTTTCAACGGTCCAGATCAACTCTTCGCAAATCAGGACTTCTCGGTTCACAAAATTGGAAAACAACTCTCTTATCCTTTCCAAATATATGGATCAGATTTAACCCTTCTAAATCAACGACTGTGATTTATTTCATAATTTGGACTTCAGGAGTTTCAACTTTCAACCTTTGCTTTCCTCCAAAATGCACAGATTCTTGCCGTGTGTCCTTCTGAATTATATGACTATAATTTACTTCGAACTATTCAATGGTCAACATTTATTTCGGCCCTTTGACCCTCCCGACTTCAGGAGTTTCAAGTCTCAATCTGAAAATATCGAAGTCATTTCTCCGGAGTTCATAATCTATCGCCATGTATCCTTCTGGATTAGACAGTCTAGATATCCTTTGGGTCTTCGACAATCTCTCCTCCTATGTATACATAGAGCTTAAAGATCATGCACTTTTCCTAAATCTAACGGTCTGAAATAATTCATCTCCTCTTGGATAGATCTTCACCCTTCACCTTTCCCAACCTTCGCAAATTCTTCTTCTGAAAGATTTCTTCGACACAGTCAATTCCTGGTTCTGTGTACTCCTTGCAACCAACCTCTACATTTTCTTGCGAGAAAAAACCGAGTTATTTCTCCAAGTCAAAGACTTTTCATACGCACTCCTTGCACTTAACATGCACACTCTGTATACAAAAGTTCCACGCTATCTCTTCTGAGCTTCGAGTCGAACAAGACTCTCTAACACGCACTCCTTGCGTTCAATATGCACTCCTTGCATAACTTATAGAAGATAAACAATTGAAACTTATTCAATTCTTCATACGTTCATCCATTCACCATGAACATCATACACCCACAAAATTCATAACAACAGTAAAGTTGTAAACAATATCAACACTGTACAATTGGATCAACTTCCTCTGTTATATTCATACCAAAAAACATGATTACACCTCTATCTCTTATAGTCATTATAATTAGAAAACTTATCTAAGGACCCAGAGTCCTTTTGCTCTTCTTCATCCTATCTAAATTCTATCACCTTCTACTCTAGCAGTTACCTACTCAGCTTAATTAATGCAACCTAATGACTCATATGGGCTAATATTCTACACCTGTAATATATTACAATCATGTAAGGATTTACAATAATCCATCAATTCAAAATGGTGGCCCGACTTTACATACAACTAATTAATGAACAAGAGATTCAAAAAGATCTCCACACCACTACCAAGTTGGTTAAGAGTCAGTTTGGCTCTTTCAATGTGTTGAAGTGTCGACTTTGCTTCCACATCTTCTTTTCTTGATGTGATAGTGATGCTCCTACATCATAATCCTCTGGCCAAAATATTCATGGACTCCTGTCCATGAGCTCTCTCACTGTCTTTCCATGCTTCAAAATATCAGGTTCAGTTACCCAACTTGAATCTTCCACAGGGTGATCCTTCCACTTACCAAATATTCAGGATGTATCTTTCTTCTGGTTTTCCTTCCAATTCTCTGTTCGAATATTTTATCCATCTAAGGTTTTTCTACTGTGGGCATCTGTTCTTCCCATTGAAGATCTTCCTGATCATCTAATTCTCTTGCATCATCTCTGCTATAAGGATACAAGTCTACAACATTGAATATCGGTGATATCCCAACATTGTCCAACAACTCGATCTCATAAGCATTTGCTTCAAATTTTCTAAGGATATTGCATGGTCCTATCTTCTTCATCTTCAACTTATTATATGTTCCTCTGGGAAACCTCTCCTTTCTCAAATGAGTTAAAGATTCATCTCCCACTTCAAATTGAAATTCTCTTCTTTTCTGATCAACTCTATCCTTATACTTCTGATTACTATCCTGTATCTGTTTCTTAACTTGATCATGAAGTATTTTCATTTATGTAGAAAAATCGTCTTCTCCAGTGATCCTGAATTCATCTTGTTTCAACTCTCTCAATTCTAAAATCCCTCTTGACTATCTTCCATATACTATCTCAAATGGAATTTTTCCAGTGCTTCTATTAACTGAATTGTTAAATGCAAATTCTACCTGTGCTAGAATTTGATCCCACTAACGACCTTGTTCAATGACTAAACTCCTTAACAAATTTCCCAGACTTCTGTTCACCACTTCAGTATGTCCATCTGTGTGAGGGTGATATTTTGAACTAAAAGATAAATTAGTTCCCAACTTCTTCCACAGAGTCCTCCAAAAGTGTCCTACAAACTTAGTGTCCCTTTCTGAGACTATACTTCTGGGCAGTCCATGTAATCTCACAATTTATCTAAAAAACACATTGGCTATGTGTGTAGCATCATTTTTCTTTTGGCATGGTATGAAATGTTCCATCTTAGAAAATCTATCGACTACAACAAATATGGAATCACTTCCTTTCTGGGTTCTAGGTAATCCCAAAACAAAATCCATACTAATTTCATCCCAAGGCCTTTCTGGAATAGGCAATGGCTGATACAAACCAATGTTTTGTCTCTCTCCTTTTGCATGTTGACAAATCTTACATCAATCTACAAATTTCTTCACATCTTCCCTCATACCTGGCCAATAATACAAAATACTCAGTTGTGTAAATGTTTTGTCATGACTAAAATGTCCAGCTAAACCTCCACTATGTTTTTCTTTCAATAAATTATCTCTCATTGAGCTTCTTGGTATGCACAATGAACTTCCTTTAAACAACAATCCATCCTAGATCAAATATTCTACCCATGAGTTTTTATCCCTCAACAAAGGATTTCCATATGCTTCATAAACCTTCTTAAAGTATGGATCTTCTCGATACATTTCCTTAAGGTGCTCAAATCCTAAGGTATTCACTTGGAATTCCTGTAAAACCAAACTCCTCCTACTCAAAGAATCTGCAACTTTATTATCACTTACACAAATATGTTTAATGACAAAAGTAAAATTCTACATAGATTCTACCCACTTAGCATGCCTCTAATTCAACTTATCTTTCCTAGTAATAAATTGCAAAGCTTTATTATCACTATAAAAGACAAACTCTTTTGGAATTAAATAATGTCTCCATTTATTCAAAGCTTGAATCAATGCATAAAAATCCTTGTCATATGTAGAATATTTCTCCTTAGTGTCATTCAAATTTTCACTAAAATAAGCAATTGGCCTATTATCTTCACTCAAAACTGCTCCAATGGCTATTCCACTTGCATCACACCTCACCTGAAATGTTTTTCCAAAATCGGGTAAAACCAAAATTGGTTGTTCTGTTATCTTCTTTTTCAAYRCCTTGAAACTTTTCTCAGCCTCCTCTGTCCAATTAAAAGACTTATGTTTCTTCTTCACAGTATCCATCATGGGTGCACATATAGCACTAAAATTTTTGATAAACTTTCTATAAAAACTTGCTAACCCATGGAAACTTCTCACCTCAAATATGCTCCTAGGTGACGACCATTCTTTGATTTCTCTCGCCTTCTCTGGATCGATCTTCAATTCATTGGAAGATATCACAAAGCCCAAATATATGAGTTCTGTCTTGATAAAAGAACTTTTCTTCAAATTTATTAACAACTTTTCTCACTGCAACCTCCACATCACTAATGTCAAGTGCTTTAGATTTTCTTCCTCTGTTTTGCTGAAAACTAATATATCATCCAGATATACAATGGCAAATTTACCTATGAAGTCTTTCAGTACTTCATTCATCAACCTCATAAATGTGCTTGGAGCATTTTTCAATCCAAATGGCATGACTAGCCATTCAAACAAACCTTCATTTTTCTTGAATGATGTCTTCCATTCATCCCCCTCTCTCATCCTTATATGATGATATCCAATCTTCAAGTATAATTTTTAAAAATAACTTGCTCCACTCAAACAATCCATCAAATCATCCATCTTGGGTAAAGGAAATCTATACCTGATGGTAATCTTGTTGATGGATCTAGAATCTGTACACATTCTCCATCCTCCATCCTTCTTTGAACTTAACATAGTTGGCACTGCACATGGGATTAGACTTTCCTTAACTAAACCTTTATCCAACAACTCTTGAAATTTCTTCTTAACCTCTTCATTCTCTCGAGGTCTCAACCTATACGCCGCTTTGTTTGTAAAACTAGCTCCTGGAAGCAAGTCAATATGGTGGCTAATACTCCTAATGGGTGGTAATGAGTGAGGCAACTCATACACTACTATGTCATCAAAATTCTCTAACAATTCTTGGATTTCTTCAGGTAAATCATTCATAGAAGTATTGGTAAGGATAAATCTCGGATTCCTCACTACAACAAATTGCATTTCTTGATCTTTCTTGATCTCCTTCAAGATTTCCTTCCCACTCATGAGAAGTATTCTTGTGTTGGTTTCTTCCTTTCCTTTCTTCTCTTCTATTGGCAGTAACATGTGGGTTCTACCACTTTTTTCTAGAGTATACATATTTTTCCTCCTATCATGAATTCCATTCCTATCAAACTTCCATGGTCTCCCCAACAAAATATGACAAACATCCATAGGAATTACATCACACAAAATCTCATCTTTATAGCCTCCTATTTTAAATTCAACTTTGCATTGTTGACTTATCATTACTTGATGTCCTTTCTGCAACCAAGGTACTTTATATGGAATTGGGTGTGCAGTTGTCTCCAAATCCAACTTCTCCACCATTTATGTAGAGATTAAACTATCAGTGCTCCCACTGTCTATAATCATCTTGCAAACTTTGTCCTTTGTTTTACAAGCAGTCCTGAACAACCTCGTTCGCTGAACTGAGACTTCTATTTCCTTCTATGGATTTAGAGTAAATTTCCTCATCATAAGGTTCTGTCCTCCTTTTGCTTCTTTTGCTTCCACATTCTTCTGGGCTTTAGAAATGTATGATTATCCTCCTTCTTTATTCCTCTCGAGGCATTCCCAAGACATGTGTCCCGTCTTTCCACAGGAATATAATTTAACTCCACCTCCTCTACCTCTTCCTCTTCCTCGAGGAAAATAATTTCTCCCACCAAATGGTCTTCTTCGGGAACTTCCTCCTCTTTCAAAGTGGCTATATTATTTCTCAATATCATCCTTGGTTTTTGGTGCCTTATCATAGACAATTCCCTTACCTCTAATTGAGCCTCTTCTTCTGCTTCACTGACTCTGGTTCCTGGCCAACTTTTCTTTTGCCTTCAGTGCAATCTGATAAGCATCTTCCACTGTCCTCATAGTCATCATGCTGATCGCATCCTGGATTTCATATCTCAAGCCATTTATATACCTATAAACTTTTTCATCATCCTTCTCTCTTTGTCCAGTCCTAATATTTAGTCTATAGAATTCTTCTATATATTCTTTCACTGTCATACCCCTCTGTCTCAGGTTCTGCAACTTTTTGAATAGGTTTATCTGGTAATCCTTAGGTATGAATTTAGCCTTCATTTTGGATACCATCCTATCCCAATTCTTTATCTTTTGTTTACCTTTTCTCCTTCTCTCTACCTACAGTTCATCCCACCACAGTGTTGCATGTCCCTTAAATCTGGTGACAACATGTCTCACCTTCTTTCCTTCATCGACATCTTCATAGTCGAAATACTTATCTATGGACCTCATCTAGTCCAATAGCTCTTTGACATCCAAATTACCTTCATACATTAGGACATCCATCTTTTCTCTATCTCCCAACTTCACAACAACTTTCAATAAGAATTCTTCAACCGTATCTTCCCCTGTAGCTTCTTCAAATTCTAATTCTTCGCTTTCTGCATCAATGACATCTTCAATAGTAGGGGTTCTTCTTTGCATTGCTTCCATCGCTTCCAACCTTGCACGAAGCTCTCTCATTTCTCTTCCCACAACACGGTTTGCCATAGGTGGATATACATGAATCTTTGGTGACATTATTTCAACTATATATATATATATATATATATATTAATACACAGAATACAACTTCAAACTTTTTCAGGATTTGATACCACTTGATGCCAACCCCACTTCTCCTTAGGTTGCGCAACCTCCTGGTCAAGGATCTTCAATTCTCGGATCTGAATTAGCTCTTTGAAACCTTAATGTTCTTGTTTGTAAATAACCACAGTTCTCTTCAGTCCTTCAGTGCAAGTTCTATGACACTCGTGACCTCTCCCTTTGCACTACTGGGTGATTAGCGTTCAGGCGCTAGCTCCTCCTCCATTAGCTCCTTCCCGCATGTGATTTTTGGCTGTGACTTGGGGCCCAACTTCCGAGCGCTATGGGACTTCGCACTTCGCGAACTCACGAATTAGTTATCCTCTCTTCTTATAATGTATGAACTTTCAAACACCTCTTTCCTCAGATCAACGGTCCACAACTTTCCATGTTTCAATGGTCCATATCAACTCTTCACAAATTGAGACTTCGCGGTTCGTGAAATTGGAAAACAACTCTCTTCTCCTTTCCAAATATACGGATCAGATTTAACCCTTCTAAATCAATGAATGTGATTTATTTCATAATTTTCACTTCGGGAGTTTCAACTTTCAACCTTTGCTTTCCTCCGAAATGCATGGATTCTTGCCGCGTGTCCTTTCTAAATCAGACGGCTATGATTTACTTTGAACTATCCAACGATTGACGTTTATTTCGGCCCTCTAGCTCTCCAGGCTTTAGGAATTTCAAGTCTCAATCTAAAAATCTCGAAGTGATTTCTCTGGAGTTCATAATCTATCGCTACATATCCTTCTGGATTAGACAGTCTAGTGCTCCTTTAGGTATTCGACGATCTCTCCTCCTATGTATACACATATTTTAAATCTCATGCACTTTTCCTAAATCCAACGGTCTGAAATAATGTGGCTCCTCTTGGATAGATCTTCACCCTTCACCTTGCCCAACCTTCGCAAATTCTTCTTTTGAAATTATACTTCGACACTTAGTCGATTCCTGGTCATGTGCACTCCTTGCAACTGACCTTTGCACTTTCTTGCGAGAAAACCTGAGTTATTTCACCAAGTCAAAGACTTCGCATACACACTCCTTGCGCTTAACATGAACACTATGCATACAAAAGTTCCACGCTATCTCTTCTAAGCTTCGAGTCGAACAAGACTCTATGACACACACTCCTTGTGTTCAATATGCACTCCTTGCATAACTTACATAAGATAAACAATTGAAACTTATTCAATTCTTCATAAGTTCATCCATTCACCATGAACTTCATACACCCACAAAATTCATAACAACAGTAAAGTTGTAAACAATATCAACACTGTACAATTGGATCAACTTCCTCTGTTCTAATCATTCCAAAAAACATGATTACACCTCTATCTTTTACAACCCTTATAAATAGAAAACTTATCTAAGGACCCAGAGATTTTTTTCTCCTCTTCCTCCTATCTAAATTCTATCACCTTCTACTCCAGCGGTTACCTACTCAGCTTAATTAATGCAACCTAATGACTCATACGGGCTAATATCCTACACTTGTAATATATTACAGTCGTGTAAGGATTTACAATAATCCGTCAATTCAAAATGGTGGCCCGAATTTACATACAACTAATTAATTAGCGATAGATTCAAAAAGATCTCCACACCGCTACCAAGCTGGTTAAGAGTGAGTTTGGCTCTTTCAATGCATTGAAGTGTTGACTTTGCTTCGATGTCTACTTTTCTTGATGTGATAGCGATGCTCTTGCATCATTCACACATCTAAGAGAAATAGACAAAGTCAAGGAATAGTCACTTTTAGGGTTTTGGTAGTGAGTTAGGGTTTGAGGGGTGAGGTGTAAAGGGGGAAAACACCTTTTTCCTATGGTAAAAAATGAGGTTAGACACCAAGGGGGGCGAAATTAGGGTTTAGGTGGCTTTTTTCACTTAAACGTTTTAATTCCCACATGTCAATTAGCAAGGGAACACCACTTTAACTTGTTGTCTAAGCAATGGGGGGTTATTTAAGTGGAAAATTACTTTTCCAACTTAGAAAAAAGGTTAGGAAACCTTTCTCACTCTCTCTGAAACCTTTTTTCTTATTTTTTACAAAAAATTGACATTTTGAGTTTCTCAGTTAAGAAATTAAATTTCTGACTCAAGACTAACTTGGACTCCTCATGGAAAATGACTTAGAAAAACTTGTCCAATTGAGATGAAACCTAGTCCAAGGGTGTAGGGGGTCTCATTCCATTTCTTTTGAGTACTCATACCCCTATCAAAAATCTTAAAATTACCATTTACTTGGTAATTTTAAAAATTAAAAACAAAACTACTAAGACTCGACGGATTTCCACAAGACTCTAGGAGATGTCTAGCATGGTAATTTACAATATTCCTAGACCATAGTCACCCATAGGGCTCGATCATTAGAACACCTTTCACCACTTTGGAGGATTATTGTGGGAGTGAAAAATTCAAGGGTAATTAAAAAGGATGGTTAGGCCAAATTAATTACCTGAGGAAAAAAAAACACTCGATGAAAGGAATTCCATAATGATAAAGGCCTAGGCAACTAACCTACAATATGATCCATGGATACCCATTACATTATTATCCCATGCAGGGGAGCGGAAATTCCAATTACAAAATGAAGTGTTGAGGCCAAAAATGCCCCGTAGAGCCAATAAGTCTTCAACTTTGTTGCAACATCGGGTACATAGCTTCATGGCACATGGAGTTGACCCCCTACTTGAAATAGGTGGTGAACATTTGGCTCCACATGGGGACGTGTGTTCGATATTTCTTTGGGAAGGAGAGCATGCGAGAATTCAGAATCTACAAAACAAAGTGCTCAYCAATACCCAACATAAATACATGTATAAAATGAATAAATAAAATGCTATAAACAATAATCACATAAAAGAAATTACTATTGTACAACAATTACAAAAATGAAACTATGATACAATGAATAATCTAAGTAACATAATTACATAATGAAATGAAATAATACAAAACTTAAAATAAAGGAGAAGGGTTAGAGCTACGTTACATCCAACCATGCAATGGGTGGAATGAAACCACAAATGTCTGAAACATCCTTGTCCGGGATGACTCGTTGAAGACCCTTTTCCAATTTTTATCAACTTGGAGGTTTTTGTGAGAAAGAAGCAACCAAGAATCATGCTTCTTCCTCTATTCAACCAAACATTTGAGTTGGACAAGCCGTGTAAAATGTTTATACCTTGCAACATATGACCATCATGGTGGGAGGCCAATCACTGCTCATAATGATATGAAACTGATAAACTGAAGTTGCCTTCCATTCTCCCATTATCCTGTATTAAGTCATCTTTTGGTTGAGAGGTTGAAAATGAACATGTCAAAGGAACCAATGCACTATTTTCATCAAGGTTGTCAAATTTCTCCCTTGAAAATATTGTTTCCTTGGGAGGAGTGTGGGGACTTGAATTATCTAGATATTCAACAACTTCAAACTCAAATTCCTTTATCTCCTCAAGATTGGTTACTGGCTCATTCATGGACTCATCTGAAATTTCCCTATAAACTTCCCTTTCTTTTTCACTGTGAAGCTCAAGTTCTATAAGGTTCGGATATTCAATACATGTCTCTTCATCTGCAAAGCGAGCCTCCATGATATTTAATTCATCTTCCATGTCCAACTGTATGGCCTTACATTGTTGTGCATGGGAAAAATGCATGCTTTGAATAATTTCTATAAGCTCTTTTATGGGATCTGATGGAACATCTATCTTTATATCTACACTTCATCTCTCCCATCTCCATTATCCTTTCTTTTGGGTTGGTTGTCATATGTCACCCATAAAGGTTCATGCTTCATAATGCCATGAGAAGAAGGAGCTAGAATGTGTGAGGTTGATGCGACTCGATATATATATATATATATATATATATATATATATATATATATATATGAAAGAGAAAATTATTAACTTAAAATGCAAAGAAAACAAAGAATAAAGAAAAAAAAATCAAGAAACAAGAAACAATTAAGAAACATGAGCTCTACCACCTCGCTAAGAGGACATCACCCCAAGTCCTATATATATGAAAGAGAAAATTATTAACTTAAAATGCAAAGAAAACAAAGAAAAAAGAAAAAAAATCAAGAACCAAGAAACAATTAAGAAACACGAGCTCTACCACCTCGCTAAGAGGCCATCACCCCAAGTCCTATGCAATGAATGCATATCTAACAAAAGTAATTA
>JZKD02S1676333.1:124456-158331 GCA_000966675.3 Picea glauca | reverse complement strand
TTTTCTTCTTCTGAAATTTCATTTGTTTTTTTGTGCGATCATGTTGATGTTTTTTGTAGGCAAAAACAAAGGCTTTTGGGGTAAGTATGCACTTCGAGGCAGAGTAAAAAAAAAAAAACTTTCCCTTCCTCTTTCATTAAATTGTTTATGTATTTTGCATTAGCTTAGTTGGTTGAAAGTTGTTTTATTTAATAATAAGAGGTTTTGTGTTAAGTCTCTATTTTTTAAGTTACTTTTTAAAAAGTTCATGCAAACGTTGATGCATTTCACTTAAATTATAAAAGTGAATCACTATAAATTAACTTTAATTTGTTTTAAGTTATTTTTTGCGTGCAATTTCACTTAAATTATAAAAGTGAATCACAAGTAACTTAAAAAAATTTTAAGTTGATTTTTGCATGCAACTTTAATTTATAAATTAACTTTATTGTAAAACTGATTCTCATTTATTCTATAAAAGTTGGTCATTTCTTAAATAACTTGTTTGTAAAATGAGCTTATAGGCAACATTAAAAGGACATGATTTGTTTTTTACTTAGCTACTTCATTGTTCATCTATCACCACGTGGGCCAACGTCTACCTGCCATGTGGTGTTATGGTTACATTTTATGCATTTTTAAAAAATTGCATAACTTTCACATCCAAATTATGTTTCCAATGTAGTTTTTTTTTAAATAACTTATTTTTTCAAGATCTTTCCATCCAAATAGTTAGTTTCAACTTTTGAATCTATATTGTCTGCATATTTTGATATGTTTTTTCCAAGTGATCTTTTACTTATCAGTACCAACTAATTCACATGGAAATCTCATATGGAGGATGTACTAAGAAGTAAATGATTGTATCGGATTACCTTGGGAAAAGAACAAGCCCTCACTAATGCTGAAAATAACTTTAAACAATATGATAAAAATGACGAAGCATGTGGATTGATCGAAAAGTCTTACGGTTTCACCTTCAAGGAATTGGTGACCCGGATGAAGATTGGGCTAAGCTAGAAGTTGTATTTGGTAAACACAATGTGATTTAAGGCCACCATATTGAAAATCAGTTAATGATTTTAGGCTTGTTATCCTCATTTTGTGGATAACTAAGGAGATGGTGTATTGAGGCCCTTGGGTTGCAGATATGGAGTGTCGAGAGACTACATTACCAACAATACCCTTTGCACAAATGAAAAACCCACTCATCACCACAGATGGTCACATTTTTCCACATGGAATCCACCACATCAGTTGGATTTTGGAAGGCAGTGGGCCTTGCTCCATGAGGTACAAGTCAATATTATGGTGAGAATAATTTCAATATTCAATCCATTTGATTACGTCGTATATTAGATTGCTCTAGATTTCATGATATATGCTTGGACATTATGCCTTTTTCCCTACTTCACCTTGGTGGTTGATATTGTTCCCTAGTAAGTGGTTTTATTTGGGAATGGGTTTGCACTATGAACTCCCTTAATGATACATCATACCATTCCTGACCATACCATTCCCGACCACTTTCCATCATTATTCCCCTCCATTTCCTTGCCTGTTGGGATTTTAGGGTGTATTGACCCAAGAAGGGGTTGTCCCTCATTCTATGGTAAGTAGGGGTTGAAATCCCAGAGGGGTTGATGTTGTGTAAAATATAAAAGCCTTATATAAACCTTTTAGATGCTTCACCCAGAGATCACCCAAGAAAGAAATAAAACACTTATCTTTGAGTAAAGGGGACCCACAATATAATAAAGAGTGCTTAAAAGGTTATTTGAAGGCTAGGAAGTCTCATCACAAGATGACCTATCACATCCATGAATATCTAGTGGTATGACATTACCATCATCTGGTCACCAAACCAGGGTAATGGCTCTCAGTTACATGTCTGAGAGAAAGGGGGCCTCATAACGAGCCAACCTTTTCATTTCCACCAGGTGTTTGTGGGTGACATTTCCATCATCTGGTCACCACGCCAGGTTAGTGACCTTCAACCTCTCTCTATTCTATATTGAAATAAAATACAAAGAAAGAAAGAAAGATAAAATGAAATTGATGGGCTTGGAAAAAGTGCATTGCGGATGAAGGTACCACACACCCTCTACAAAGGCACCCATGAATGAGACACTACGACCCCTTGTATGTCATGAGCCTTATTTCCATTGAGTCTTGACCCCAACCACTTCATACAATTTACATGACTTAGAGAGGGATCTCTTGGAAACTCTTCTTGACCTAGGGAAAGATCTACCCAATAGGACACTTCATCAACCCTCCCATATTCAATCTTGACAAGTCACATAGTGTCTTTGAGAAATTAATTTGTTTGATATAGTGATCTTTGATGCACATTCTTAGATGGATTATTTATTGATTGGATTCACTCATCATGATGTTATGACTTGATATCCTTGGAGGGCATGCTCATTTGTCTTTGCAGGACCTAGTTGGTGGACAATTTTGGGAGAACAAGCCTAGCTTGGGATTCCATGGGGCTACAAGCCCACATGTTGGATGTTAGGGACCCTCATGCCAGATGAGAGAGATAAAATTGGGAAGGCCTCAAATATGAATTGGACAACATATCCTAGCCCCCACATGCCAAACATTTTTCCTAGGAGAGGAAAAACATCACTTCTAGAGACATGACGTCACCTAGGGAGGTTAGGGCTTGGTGGTTGTTGGGTAAAATATATGCACTATTAATTCCAACATTAAATTATCAACCAGAGAGTCATAGAATTAGAGGTGCAAGAACAAGAAATGTAGGATTGGAGCCTAATCTAACCTAATCTAAGGCCGTCAAACAAACTTCAATGCAATAAATGAAACAAGAAACCGGAAATAAAATCAAAGTGCACACAAAAAAGGAAATTTAAATATGGGAAAACCAAATTAAAGTGAACTAGATTAAAAGACAAGGCAATCCGAAAGTAAATGCATAATTGACCCAAACTAACATTCAAATCAATCTATTGGATGAGGTTACTCAAACCCTCATGTATGTGTGCTACTGACCTAAAGCGGAATTTACCAGTTTTAAGAGAAAATCCACTAAACTCCTAATTAACCCTATATAAACAAAAAATGTAATGTAAAGACGCCAAATAACTCATTTCAGAGACTTGTCCTCATGAAAAGATACACCTAGAAATGAAAGGAAAAGTCAATGTTGGTACGTGATTAGTTTTGTTTTATGTACAAGAATAAACGTGCTGGTATGGAATTAGTTGTGTCTCATATCCAAGAATTGCTTCAATTATTTAGCGTTGCATATGTATTTATATAAAAGCCTAACAATCAAACATCTAACAATATATTCTTAGGACAACATAGGGATGATTAATATATACAAAGCTTACATATTTTCCACATAACAAAGTGGTAGCTAATGATAAAAACAATTAAAACAATGAAGACAAAACACTAAGACACTTTAAAATTATAACAAGGGAATAAGATAACAAATAATTCAAAGCTAATATACAATAATTAATATGTAATAAATAATGTAATAATGCACATGGTATCATAACAAAACAATTTACAATAACATGGTAAAACAATATATATAATACTAATGACAAGTAAAAACAATATATAACAAGAAATTAACAAAGATAATGCTAATAACACAAATGATACAAATATATGTACAATACAACAATTAACAATACAACATTATAAACAATTAACAATACAACATTACGTGCAATTAAAAATATAACATTACATATAAAAAAGTCACATGCACAACCATCATTATACACCACGAAAAAATATAATGTACAATGCCAAACAAAGAGCAATCTATCGAATCAGCTGAGCAAAATTGAGTGAATCTTGGTTAGAACTTCATAGAAATGAAAAATGGAGCAGCTTAACGTTCTTCTTTATTTTTAATTGTTTTCATGAATTTTTGTTGCAGCGTTGAAATGTTTGCAGAGGAAGGGCGTTGGAGATTGGAGCAATCAGAATAGAATATGGGTGGGTAGAATTTGGGTATCAATAGATCCAGTGTGGTTGAAATGGGTGCGATCTAAAAAGATGGGCAACGCAAATGTTCAACAATGTGCAACAAATTTGTTGAGTGTTGCAATATACAATAGATGTGTTGAGAGACAGGCAAATTTGCAAGGTGAAGAAGAGAATATAAGTTGCAGGTGTTTTATCTTAAGGTTTTCTCTTTGAAATTCACAATGAAATTAGTAAACTAAACTACACAAAAATAAAATCAAACAACACAAGTGAAACAAAGAATGAAACATTGCACAAAATATAAATTGGACAGGAATTAACCACACTTGCAATCTAACTATCAAAATAAAAAGTCAGAACGTTACCCAGGATTGAGGGACCCTTCCCAACCTGACTAACGTTGCCAAAAATGATCAGATGAAGCTGAAGGAATGCACATAAATTCATGAACAAACAACCTTCATTAATGGGGTATCAACTTCGCTTACAACAAAGCAACACACATGCTTTCTATCTTAATGAATCTCCTTGTCTGCTACCAATTCCAAAACACATTACAAACATACATACCCCCGATTTACATAATTGGCATATTTATATGAAAAATCCTTGATCTAGAATATGGAAATGACTCCTCCATTCTCATGAAACAATAGTTACATAAATGAATATATCAAACCATCCATACAGTTTTTAGAAAATATTAAAGCCATCAAGTCAGGTTGTGATATGATACGATATTCAAACAAAAAACCATAATACCATGAAACTCAGACCCTCGAACATGCTGGAATACTTTGACTTCTTATTTAATAAGGGTTCCATGCTTATTAGAAAGATCTAGATGTTATATTTTGTTTCTTCCAAACATGGGTGCATCCCGCAATTTGTGCAGATGTCACTCGAAGAACCATTCATAAATCCTCAACCATTTCTTTATTTGGAGAACTATGTGTGTGAGACCCAATTTTCCATGCTGGGAGAAAAACCCATGTCTTATAATCTTCATATTCTTCTTTATTTGCACGAAAATCGAGACTGAAATTAACTATCTAAAACTTTTATTTATTTGGCTGAACTATTCCCCCTGAGATGGAGGTCCACACGTGCGACCTGGTTTGATTTTGATACATGAGTCCATATGTCGATGTTGCTGTGGAGAAAATCCATGTTTCTGATTTTTTCCTCAAAGCGCGCAATTATGATAAACAACGACATGTACCCAAATGCCAATATTGGTGCGAAAATGTTGAACTGTTATTATGGTACAAGAATACTGATTGTGCTAGTACAAGAATCACACTTCACAAACCGTCATAAGTAAACCATAATATAATAATCTTTTAACCACTAAAAACATAGAAAAGACGATGTATTAACCACACTAGATATAATGACGAATGATGACATTTAATTAGGGTTTATGGTGTGTATTAACAATGAAATGGGGGAAAGGGTGTAATAATGAATGTTTTTGTATAGCGGAAAACATGGAAAAAGTGGAGCTCAACACACCCCCAAACCCAAGAATTTGCATGTCCTCATGCAAACAAGGTGAACTCATGATAGTTTGCTTATAAATTTACATGACATTGTTTCTTTGTGTAGGTGTTGGTTGTTGTGGAGTGGCATTATGGAAACTGATTATATTGTCACATATTGATTTAAAACAAAGAAACAAAACTATCATGAAAATGGAGGACAAGCAATGGATGGGTTATCAGAGGGTGATAGTGAATGGTATGAGTCTGGAGAATGTGAAAAGATGGGGATGGTGGCCATATGAACTTGGACACCTTTATACTCTGTATCTTATATTCATTCTAAGACCAAGATTTACATGTGGTTCTTGCTTGAATAGGAAACCATGCCTTCATCCTCTTATTCAGAATCATTCATATGACTTAGGAATGCTTTATGGTGTACAAGGAGATGACACTATAGATGTTGCTTTGTTTTTTGTATTTGTATACCACATATTTCCTTTTCATTGCTTGGTATTATGGTTAGAGTATAATTTGCATTATGACTGGTGGAGTGAAAAATGGAAGGTTTAGTGAGTAGTTGTGATGGTACTTTCTAAGTGGTAATAATGTGTAGTGGAGTGTGGAGTAGGCGATAGTGGTTATGCATCATGTTTTCCAAATTCTTAGTAAATTAAAGAGATTTATACATGTTTTACTTCAAATTAGTTGATGAACAATGAAGTGGAAACTATGTAGAACATGATGAAAGATATGTGGAAACATGATGTGGACCATTGAAAGATGAATATGAGGCAAAGCAAGGTTGAGAACTGCTGAAAATAATAGAAGCTGATTTGCTAGATCTAGAAAAAAAAACTGGTTGAGATGAACTAAAGATGTTGGAGATGTCGAAGAGAGACTCTGAAGATTTGGAGATCTCCCCCAAACCCAAGATTTTGCATGTCCTCATGCAAAATGATTAATATTGAGTGACATGCGGCTATAAGAAAACAACTGCTGCCAACTTTTGTTGATATCAATCTTATAGTTGTTAAGAACATAAATATGAGAGCTGCTAACGAATTGTGGGCACAAAGTCCATGATTGCTAAGCCTGACCGCACAGAGAGAAAATCATAAGATCGTATAATAAATTGATCATAACATGAAGTACATCCAATGTCACATTTTTACAATTTAGATTTTAACAATTTTTGAATATCACTTATGAATATTCCCCCTATATGACTAACCGAGATAATTCAAGCATAACCCACAAAAATGTATAATCATATTTTTCGCTCTATAGCAAATATTTCTATTTCCTTGATTAAACAAAATTCATCAAAAGATTAGCAACACTTATGTTCAGAGAGCCCTGTATAAATTAGAGTAGAGATTTTGTTTATCTCCTTTATGAAGGAAAATAAAAGAGTATTAGCAGTCTCAACAAATGAAAACCCCATAGGAAACAAGCCAACCTTTTTCACTCTGAAAAGATTTATAGTCATTCAAGTAATAAAGATAAATTTCATAGTTGAGTATATTAAGCTTTTAAGATCATGATCCCACTCTTAAGATAATACATCTTAGATATAGTATGAATTGGATGATAGGGTCTTAAGGTCAACTTAGGGTTATTCTCAAATGACAAATAGATGGATTTTATTTAACCTTTAGTTCAACCATGCATGCTTGTTCTTAATGATTTACACAAGTATATCATTCATACARAAAAATATAGATTAGGCATATCAAAATCAGAGCCCATTGCCAGCAAGTCTATTCAGTACTCTAATGGGGTAATTTTGACATCTAATAAATACCCCCCCCGCCCCCCCCAAGAAGAATGCCCCATTGCCCACGAGCCTATTTAGTACCCTGATTGGTTTGCCTAGTCATACCACATGCTGGTACCTGCTGCCAGTAGACTTGTTCAGTATCCCAATGGGTTATCCTATTACACCCATTTTCCATTAGAGGCTCTTGTCCCAAAATTCACCCTTAAGATAAAATTTCATAGGCTTATTTTGCATGGGTGAATGGAGGAGCATCTCTAAAAACCTTTTTACAGGATGGGATGGTATTAGGTTGGAAGATATTCTACAAATTGACCATAAAAGATTGTTCTCATGAAAAATAGACTTATGTATTTAGATCAGTCCAAATACATATCATGGTTAAATTTACTTAATGTGTGGTGGATGAGGCCATTATAGAATAACCTAAAGTATCTCTAGTCCCTAAGGTCATCTTCTTCACTTAGGATTATAGTAGTGTTCCCATGGGTAGAAACATCATGTACTCTCCTGCTACTATTTAATAAAGATGCTCTATTGACTAACTTTGAGATAAGATCAGGTTGTACTAGCTGCCTATGGGTCTCATAATATGGAATTTTAACTTTATGTAATCCCATAATTAAAAGAACGAGACTATGAACTACTTCTATAATAAATGGCCTAAAATTTTGTATAAAGAAAGGAGAAGAAATATCTAAAAAAAATGAAAATGATTGGTTATGTCAAGAAGTCTTGGGTTCAATATTTGAATTTTTTTCTTTTTAGTTTTACCCTATTAATAATTGTCTAAACTGTAAATTCTAGTAAGGAAAATAGTTCGGAAAAATAGTAGGGAAAACTAATAAAAGTTAGAGAACAATTTTCAAACAAACAAAATTTAGGGGGGTAATAGGAAATGAAATCCAGTTGTCCCAAAACAATCTTAGGTAATAAAAGATCAAAATAGAAGACACTTTTGACGAAACAACATAACCAAAAGAAATGAAATTACTTCCCTGAATAATTCATGAAGATGTTCTCCCAATCCAACAGAAAAGAGGATACCTGCAAAACTCCAACAAATCATCATAGCCTAATTTATTTAGAAATATTGGAAAAAGATCTGACTATCACCTGAAAAACATCTTGAAAATTTTGGGGAAACAAACTCCCTTAATATTAGTTTCTCATCTTGATAGCTACACTTATTGAAAAATACATAAAAAACAATGTTGCACCAAACTAACAACTACACGCAACATTTATTTACTTGTTTACTATACTACTTTTCTTAAGAAAATAATCATTTTTCAAATGACTGGTCTCGTTAGTGCATAGAGGATCTTTAGAAAGGCATATTAGGAACTCCTTTATCTCAGGTTCTAATGGTGTCTCTCCATCGGATGTGGTCCATGATTCTTTAGTCTCCTCTATAGGCCAGAAAGGGTGATTACAAAAAGATTCTATATCTTCTTGTGGATGTGGCTCATGGAAATTTGGTTCTTCTATGTATTTTGGAGAAGTATATAGGTTCCTGAATATTGTCAAGATGTGCTCTCCTTGAGAAGAAGAGATCCCAGCTCCTGCTAGGATTTGAGAGAGTTCTTCCAAAATCATTATCATCTTTGAATCCATATTGTTGGTTGATGGGTCATGTCTCACACATGGATTAGCGCATGGGGTTCTTACAACACCCAAAATATTTTTGATAAAAAATGAAATGAAAACTAACTAACACTCGAAGCAATTTTAAGAAAACCATAATAAATAATAGAAATTGATTGCACAATTTGAAAATCACTACACACTTTCATGAAAATAAACACACTTGTAGGATAGTAAAGACACTTTGCAGGAAAGTAAAACACTTTGCGAAAGAAAAAACACACTTGAAAAATGAACAAACTCGGGTTTGGGTACAGACCCACGGAAGTGGATGTGCAGGTTCTTACCTCTTTTCTTACCATCTTGTCCTCCACCAGGCTGTGTAATTTAAAGGAAACCTACCTACCTAGACTTCAATCCCTTTAGCACCTCCCCGACAACGATGCCAAAAATGTTGGGTAAAATATATGCACTATTAATTTCAACATTAAATTATCAACCATGGAGTCATCTACTTAGAGGTGAAATCACAATAAATGCAGGATTCAAGCCTAGTCTAACCTAATCTAAGGCCGTCAAACACACTTCAATGTAATAAATGAAACAAGAAACCGGAAATAAAATCAAAGTGCACAAAAAAGTAAATTTAAATACGGGAAAACCAAATTAAAGAGAACTAGATTAAAAGACAAGGCAATCTGAAAGTAAATGCTGAATTTACCCAAACTAGCGCTTGAATCATTCAGTTGGATGAGGTTACTCAAATCCTCATGTATGTGTGCTACTGACCTAAAGTCGAATTTACCTGTTTTAAGAGAAAATCCACCAAAATCCTAATTAACCCTATATAAACAAAACAATGTAACGTAAATACGTCAAAGAACACATTTCAGAGACTTGTCCTCATGAAAAGATACATGTGGAAATGAAAGGCAAAGTTAATGTTGGTACGAGATTAGTTTTTTTTTATGTACAATAATGAACGTGTTGGTATGGAATTAGTTTTTCCTCATATCCAAGAATTTATTCAATCATTTAGCACTGCATATGTATTTATATAAAATCATAACAATCAAACATCTAACAATATATTCTCAAGACAACATAGGGATGGTTAATATATATAAAGCTTACATAGTTTTCACATAACAAAGTGGAAACTAATGATGAAAACAATTAAAACAATGAAGACAAAACACTAAGACACTTTAACAATATAACAAGGGAACAAGATAACAAATAATTCAAGGCTAATATATAATAAATAATGTAATAATGCACATGGTATCATAACAAAACGGTTTACAATAACATGGTAAAACAATATATATATATATATATATTACCAATGACAAGTAAAAACAATATATAACAAGAACTTAACAAAGATAACGCTAATAACACAACTGATACAACTATATGTACAATAAAACATTATAAATAATTAACAATATAACATTACACATAAACAGTCCCGTGCACAACCATCTTTATACACCACGAAACAATATAATGTACAACTCCAAATGAAGAGCAATATATTGAATCAGCTGAACGAAATTGAGTGAATCATGATCAAAACTTCGTAGAAATGAAAAATGGAGAAGCTTAATGTTCTGCTTTATTTTTAATTGTTTTCATGATTTTTTGTTGCAGCGTTGAAATGTTTACAGGGGAAGGGCGTTGGAGATTGGAGAGGTCCGAATAGAATATGGGTGGGGCAAATTTGGGTATCAATAGATCCAACATGGGTGAAATGGGTGCAATATACAAAGATGGGCAACATAGATGTTCAACAATGTGCAACAAATGTTTTTGAGCGTTGCAATATACAATAGATGTGTTGAGAGGCAAAGGAAAATTTGCAAGGCAAAGAAGATAATATAAGCTACAGGTGTTGTATCTTAAGGTTTTCTCTTTGAAATCCACAATGAAATTAGCAAACTAAACTACACAAAATTAAAATCAAACAACACAAGTGAAACAAAGAATGAAACATTGCACAAAATATAAATTAGACGGGAATTAACCACACTTACAATCTAACTATCAAAATAAAAAGGCAGAACGTTACCCAGGATTGAGGGGCCCTTCCCAACCTAACTATCACTGCCAAAAACGACCAGATGAAGCTGAAGGAATGCACAAAAATTCAGGAACAAACAACCTTCATTAATGGGGTATCAACTTTTCTTACAAAAGAACAACACACATGCTTGCTATCTTAATGAATCTCCTTGTTTGCTACCAATTCAAAAACACATTAGAAATAGACGTACCCATGATTTACATAATTGGCATATTTATATGGAAAATCCTTGATCTAGAATATGGAAATGACTCCTCCATTCTCTTGAAACAACAATTACATAAATGAATATATCAAACCATCCATACAATTTTTAGAAAATATTAAAACCATCAAGTCAGGATCTGATATGACACGACATTCAAACAAAAAACCATAATACCATGAAATTCAGACCCTCGAACATGCTGGAATACTTTGACTACTTATTTAATTAGGGTTCCATGCTTATTAGAAATATATGGATGCTATATTCCGTTTCTTCCAAACCTAGGCACATCCTAAAATTTGTGCAGATGTCACTCAAAGAACCATTTATAACTCCTCAACCATTTTGTTTTTGGAGAACTATTTGCATGAGACCCAATTTTCCATGCTGGGAGAAAAACCCATGTCTTATAATCTTCATATTCTTCTTTAGTTGCACGAAAATTGAGACCAAAATTAACTATCTACAACTTTTATTAATTTGGCTGAATTATACCCCCCTGAGATGGAGGTCCACACATGCGACTTGGGTGGATTTTGACACATGAGTCTGTATGAATACGTCGCTGCGGATAAACGTCATGTTTTTTTATTTTTTCCTCAAAGTGTGCGATTATGCTAAACAACGACATGTAACAGAATGACAATATTGGTGCGGAAATGTTGAGCTGTTGTTATGGTACAAGAATACCAATTGTGCTAGTACAAGAATCACACTGCACAAACCATCATAAGTAAACCAAAATATAATCATATTTTAACCACTAAAAATATAGAAAATACGATGTTTTAACCACACTAGATATAGTGATGAATGATGACATTTAATTAGGGTTTATGGTGTGTATTAACAACAAAATGCGGGAAAATGTGTAATAATGAATGTTTTTGTATAGCGGAAAGCATGGAAAAAGTGGAGCTCAACAGTGGTGAGGTGCCACTCATTTACACTTGGATGTTTTGAGGATAAGAGGGTCTTCACCATGATGAGATCATCTAGATGCTTGACAAGCATCCTTTGGATGCCTACCTATGCTTCTCCAACACCAACGACTTCCTCAAAGTGGCAAAACGTCCCCTAAAGGGATGACATCCTTATAAAATTAGGGTTTTCTTATATGCAAAAGTGAATTTTAAATGAATTACTTTGTAAAGGGGGAAATATTAGGGTTGTTGACCCATAATCTTGTGTTTTACCCCTTAATTTATGGATAAGTCACCTTGGTGACATTTGTATAAATAAGAGATCATAAGATATCATTTTAACATAACTCTCCCTCTTGTGAGAGGACTTGGTCTAAAATTTTCGGCTCTCTTGGATATTTGATCTCTTTAACACATGTTATGGTTATCTATTGATGTTATGGTTAATGGGAGTGATGCACTAGCCTTGGAAGGTTTATCTCTTGCTATTGTGCTGGATTATCTTGGCATTTTTCCTTGAATTGGTATGGTTTTTAATCTCTTGCTATAATTTGTTTCAATTCAAGGTTATTTTGCTAGGAAATAGGTGGGAAGTATAAGGGCATACACCCCCACCATAGTATTTATCACTTTATGTTTCATCTCATTGATTACACTAGGTTTTGCTAAGAGAAGTATAAGGGCATACACGCTCTTAGCTTAAACCCTAACTAGAGAAACTTACCTTGGGAAGTAAAAGGGAATACACCCCCAAGGAGGTAGTTTCTATAGATATTTATTTTCATGACCCCATTAACCCAATAGTAAATGCACTAGTCATTTATTATTGCATTGGAGAAATAAAATATTGCATTGGGAAATGTGAATTTCAGTCATATTTACTTCTTGCAAAGTGGATTGTACTCCTTGTGCCTTGGGCATCTCAAAACCACTAGGGCATCCCCATAAAGGGGATTCTTCTTGATACTATTACAAAATTGCATCTTCAACCATTAGGGCTGCAGAAACCCTAACTCATTTGCTTGAATAACTCTCTTATCAACCATTGTTTTCTACTCAAAGTTTGCACACTTAATCCCCTTGGTTTAGTGCACTTTTTAGCAAAGTTTGAGGAGATTTCAATCATCAATTTTCTTGTTGTAATACATTGAATGTTACAACCATAAGGATGATATAATTTGTTGTAGACAAGTTTTTACAACAACCTTATATTTTTATGCTAGAATATTGGTTTCTCATCTTGAGTTTAGCTAGTTATTTAATAGTCTTTTCTCTTGCACTTTCTACTTGATCTCTAGCATTTATTGAGAATATTATAAGATATTTTGTTTTCTGATGCAGGAGCATTGCTCCACCTCAGCAAATGTGCCAACACGCCAATATGAAGACGCCCAATGGAGAAAGGGAGAAACACCGACCCTCCCATTTTTAAATTTTGAATATAATCCTATACGGATTTTTGTGTGTAGTAAGGCTGATAAATGCCAGACCATGCCTATGTACAGGTAGTGGTTAGGGTTTCCTTAAATGGTTACCTGTAGCAATTCCATATTATAGTCAGGTCTGGATAAAAATTTAGGGAATGTAGCCATAGGAGTATGGTGCCGTAACTAAGACATTGATAACACTAAGGCAGTGGTGAGGATAAGCTCGTGGAGCCCTCGTTTTGTAATTAGGAGAGTTGAGAGAGAGAGATATATCGTGTAGAGAGAGTCTTAGGAGACTTAGGAAGTAGAATAGTCTTGAGAGAGAGCTTGAGAGAACTGGGACTCTGTTGCAGTCCAAATTTTGTAAAAATCTATATAAACACACAAAGATAATAGAAAAGTCATTTTTCCTGCATATGGTTGCTCATGTGTTTATGTATTTCATGAATGAATGTTGTAGATGTATGATAAGTTTTCTTTAAAGGAGGGAGATACATTTCTCTATCTTTGTTTGCGTTTGATTGTATCATTCTGGGTTCTTTAGGCCGTGCAAGGAGTGCACAACATAACATTGAAAGTTCTGTAGCCAATGCAAGGAGTGTGCATCTAAACTCTGCGGAGTCACGGAAGAACATGCTAGGAGGGTGCATCAAAGTGATCACGAATTCAAAGAGTAGCCTCAAGGTTGTTGAACACATTGGAGGTAAGACTATGTAGAGAAGGCACAAAGAGACATAATTACTGAAGGTTCTGTAGAGCTCTGCCAAGAGGGCATCGAGCAAGTGAAAGGAGTGCATAAGGAGAACTATGTATTGAGTTCTGAGATAAGGAAAGTGTCAAGGAGAAGAACCTCACAAAGTTACTGAGTATTCTGTCGGCTCAACAAGAGGTGCTTGAGCCAAAGTTTCCAAGAGGGAACTTATACCCCTTCGACGAGTGGAAGGGACAGAGACCTTTGAGGTCCAAGTAGTTGAAGCTCAAGGAGGAACAAAGTCACTGAATACTATGGAGGAAGACCTGTGCAAGGAGTGGACCAGGACAAAACTCAAATGAAGTGTTGAAAGACTGCCATCTAAAGGCTAGTCAGAGTGCAAGGAGTGCGCATTGTGAGAACTTGTCTCAAGTTTGAAAGCTCAGAAGGTCGAGCACAGAATGTGTCAGGAAGGCACCAAAAGTCTTCTAAGGAAGATGTAGAAGGGTTGAGTCCCTTAGAGAATGAGCAAGCTGAAAGATCATGGAGAAGTAGTGCAAGTTTGCATGCAGATCACAAGTGTGAGCTAGGGCCGAGGATAAATTACATTGCCAAAGCTCAGGAGGGATAGCATTTCCAGAACGCAGACGAGACCCAAAGTCATTGGGCTTGTAGGAGAAAGACCAAAGGTCGAGGCCTTTGATACATTGAAAATATTCTAAGTCAGGGACAAATTGCAAGCTCAGGAGGAGGAGTGAAAACAACCATTAGATTAGTTGCAGAGGAGGAAATATTAACCATTGAATCTCATGTCGAGACACACAGGAAGAGCGCACATGAGAAGATCAGATCTGAGTGCATGGACCAACATCTGTTGGATCTAGAGGAATGTGCACGAGGTTTAAACCCTTTAGAGTTGCATAGGAGAGTGGACTTTGTGAAGTCATGAAGTGTTGAAATCATCGGAACCATCCATTGAGACAGGGACACGTGGTGAGAGATCAACATTTTGCTGACTCGCAACTCAGGGAAGTCATAGGGAAGAGTCATGAGGATACATGAAACCTGAGTTCACGATTTGATCGCAGGCATCGATCGAAGCAAGATCGTAGACTGTAGATCTGATCTCATCGGGAGTTCACAACTCGGGAAGTTAGAAGTAAGAGTTTTGGGAACTCACGAAATCTGAGTTCGCGATTTGATCTGATTCATTGGATCGAGGAGAGATCTAGACCATTGATTTATTTCGAGGGAAGGAGATATCGAGAGAGGGGAGGTGAGCGGTCCTCCAACTTCGTAAAACATGAAGTCCCGATATGAGAAAAGGAGATCAAGACCATTGGATTGCGGGGACTGTGGACCGTTGATCTGGAGAGAAAAACTCACAAGTTTGGGTTTCAGGAGGACAAGCAAGCAGACTTCGTGAAATGTGAAATTGCGAAGCACTTGAAATATTTGGCCCTAGGTCATAGAGAGGGGTCATATGGATGGAAGATAACGGAGGAGCTATCATGCGCTAGGCCCCTGTCGAGATTTCGGAGGTCGAGAGAGTTGGGGTGACTCACATAAAAAGACCCGATATGCAAAATCACGAAACTCCTTTTGAATTAGGCGAGTGGTCATATCCGTGGTCGCAAGAAGGAAGGGGATTAGCCAAAGAAGAGCTAGTACCCAGTTGGCATGGAACTTGAACAACAATCAGGAGAGAACTCGAGGGTCTCATATGACTTGCACATTTGGAGGAAGGACCTGTGTAACTGGGTTTGGGGTCTAGTAGAGACCCAAAGAGTCTATCCGACTCAATTTCTTTAACGATCCTATACTAGGAGGTTATGTAGCCCTTAGAAGAGAAGTGGGGGGGTCTACATCAAGTGGTATCAGGGCTGATATTTATGTCTGTATATTTCAGGCAAAAGGAGACAGAGCTTGAATTTCATCTATAGATTTCAGGTGAAAGAGAAAGAGGAGGAGGCCATAATTTTTCTTGTAGACAATAGGCAAAGGGAGAGACGGTGAAAGGGATAATCTGATAACATCAAGTGGTATCAAAAGTTGAAATTTGCCTGTAGACAATAGGTGAAAGGAAGGAAGAATGTTGATGCTCTATAAGAAGGTTGTTGCATGCGCACGAAAACAACAGAATTTTAAACAACCAGGTGCACTGTGAGAGAAGATGGAGATGCTCGTAGATGTAAAGTGATCCATAGGCTTTCCAGGAGGGAAGGTAGAAGTTGAAAATGGCTACTGAAGGCCATGAGTGTGGTTGAAGAAAAGGATGCAAGTAGAAAATAAATCCGGAGATGGATATTAAGCTCAATGAAATAAGAGAGAGGATGGAGCAACTGACATTAAAAATGCAACGAGATGCTAAAGTGCATTGGGTGTATGAGTGGCCCATGAAGAATAAGGTGAAGTGGCAAGTGAAGAGATTTTTGGTTAGAGGACAACAAAAACTGTTAAAGAGGTGGTTGAGATATGTCGAAAGCCTCAAAGATGAAGAGGAAGTGGTTCACATCTGTGGACGAGAAACTAGAAGGAACCTCAGTGATGAGGAGGAGGTGAGATCAGATGAAGATTTCATAAACTACCAGGAGGGCAGAGATGAATTTTCAAATTTCCAGGTGGGCAATGAAATGAGATCATTGGAGGATCTCATAGACTTTCAGGAGGACAATAGTGGAAATTCATATTTCCAGGTGGGCAATGATATGCGATTAGCAGAGGATTTCATAAATTTCTAGGTGGGAAGAAATGGACTTAGAAGTTGCCAGGTGGGCAATGGAAAGAGATCAGTGAAAGGTATCATATACCGCAAGAGGAGTAGTGATGAAAGGTCAAATTTCTAGGTAGGAAATGGGATGGGATTGGTTGATCTCATAGACTGCTAGGTGGGTAGAAGATAATTCCCAAATTGCAAGGTGGGCAGGGGGAAAGAGATGAGACTGCCTAAGAGTCTCACAAACTCTATTAAGATTTCATATCAGCAAGGAGTGCTGATGGATAAAGATTCATGTGGATTTGCAGACCACGTGAATGAATATTATGAGAAGTTAAATACTCTCACCATCCAAGAGGAGGATCAGGTTCTTTTTATTGTGGGAATTCGTATATTCCTACCTGATAGCCTAGTTGTGGCCAGAGAATGTGTTGTATATGCAACAACAGGAGAAGGACAATCATCGGTGAATTTCAAGATGAAAGAGAAGATATCAGACGTTGACCAAGGAGAAGAGGAAGAAATGGAGCAGACACTAATGTCTACCCCAACAGAAGGAGAAGATAATTCAGAAGAATGGATCAAATTTTTTAGCCAGGAAGCTGAAATAGAGATGACTGCAGCACTGGTTCCTGCAATAGAAAGATAAACAGACAGCATAGACCTTGTTGATATGTATGAAAAATTGGAATCCCTAGAGAGAAGGGTAATGGTGCAAATCTTGCACATCTGATATATCAAGTTGGAGGCAGATGGAGGAGCATACCAGCCAGAGGGGCAACTGGAAGAAGTTGGACTTGAACCAATGCAAGAGGAGATGACAGAAGAAGCCAACATGTCAGTGGAGGAGACTGAGAAACAGGTCAGTCAAGAAGAGACTACAGAACTGAAGTTTGCAGTAGGGTGTCAAGCTAAGGCCACAAAAGAAGATGAAAATGATATGGGGGATCAAGATGATCTATGCACTAACAAGGAAGAGTTGTAGCCGAGAAGACTTCATAAGAAAATCCAACCACTAGAGAAGCTCGATAGAGTGATAGAGGAGATCAGGAAGATGATGTTGAATTTAGTGCATGAAGTAGTCAACAAAGGAAAGATGAATAGAAGAGAACCTACAACAACAACAGGGAAGAAGGAGAAGAAGAAGCAACAACAACAAAGCAGAGGAGCAAGAGGACATCTCCATAAAAGAGTTTGGGATCCAGGAGGATTTCAACATTGGAGAAGAGGAGCTCATGAGTAGGAGCTCATGTTTTTCCCAGTAGTGGAGTATGATGCAGGAGCATTGATCCACCTCACCAAATGTGCCAGCACGCCAATACATAGACACACAATGGATAAAGGGAGAGGCACCGACCCTCCCATTTTTAAATTTTGAATATAATCCTATACGGATTTTTGCATGTTGTAAGGATGATAAATTCCATGCCATGCCTTTGTATATGTTATGGTTAGGGTGGCCTTAAATGGTTACCTGTAGTAGGTCCAGATCGTAGTCAGGTTTGGATAAAAATTTAGGGAATGTAGCCATAGGATTATGGTGTTGTAACTAAGATAGTTATAACACTAAGGTGCTGGTGAGGATAAGTTCATGGAGCCCTCATTTTGTAATTAGGATACTTGAGAGAGAGAGATCTCAGACAGAGAGAGTCTTAGGATACTTAGGAGGTAGAATAGTTCTAAGAGATATCTTGAGAGAACTGGGACTCTATTGCAATCCAGTTTTTGTAAACATCTATATAGACACACAGAGATAATAGAAAAGCAGTTTTTCTTGCATATGGTTTCTCATGTGTTTATGTATTTCATGAATGAATGTTGTATATGTATGATAAGTTTCCTTTATAGTAGGGAGATATATTTCTCTATATTTGTTTGAGTTTGATTGTATCATTCTGGGTTCTTTAGGTCGTGCAAGGAGTGCACAACAAAACATTGGAAGTCATGTAGCCAACGCAAGGAGTGTGCATATGAACTATGTAGAGTCAGGGAAGAACATGCCAGGAGGGCACATCAGAGTGATCATGAATTCAAAGAGGAGCCTAAAGGTTGATGAACACCTTGGAGGTAAGACTGTGTAGAGAAGGCACATAGAGACATAATTACCGAAGGTTCTGTAGAGCTTTTCCAGGAGCGCATCGAGAAACTGCAAGGAGTGCATAAGGAGAACTCTGTATCGAGTTCATAGATAAGAGAAGTTTCAAGGAGAAGAAACCCATAGAGTTACTGAGGACTCTGTCGGCTCAACAATAGGTGCTTGAGAAGAAGTTGCCAAGAGGGCACTTATACCCCTTCGAGGAGTGGAAGGGACAAAGACCTTTGAGGTCCAAGTAGTTGAAGCTCAAGGAGGAACAGATTCGTTGAATACTCTGGAGGAAGACCTATGCAAAGAGTGCACCAGGCCAACACTCAGATGAAGTGTTGAAAGACTGCCATCTGAAGGCTAGTCAGAGTGCAAGGAGTGCGCACAGAGAGAACTTGTCTCAAGTTTGAAATCTTAGAAGGTCAAGTGCAGAGTGTGTCAGGAAGGAACCAAAATTCTTCTAAGGAAGACGCAGAAGGGCCGAGTCCCTTAGAGACTGAGAAAGCTTAAATATCAGGTAGAAGTAGTGCAAGTTTTCACATAGAGCGCAAGTGTACACCAGGGCCTAGGATAAATTACATTTCCAAAGCTCAGGAGGGATAGCATTTCCATAATGAAGATGAGACCCAAAGTTATTGGGATCACAGGAGAATGACCAAAGGTCAAGGCCTTTGATACATTGAAAATCTTCCAAGTCAGGGAGAAATTGCAAGCTCGGGAGGAGGAGCGACAACAGGCATTAGATCAGCTGCAGAGGAGGAAATCTGGACCATTGAATCTCACGTCCAGACACACATGAAGAGTGTAGAGGAGAAGATCAAATATGGAACATTAGATATGAGTGCGTAGACCAACAACCATTGGATCCAGAGAAACATGCATGAGGTTTAAACCCTTTAGAGTTGCACAAGAGAGTGGACTTTGCGAAGTTGCGAAGTCCCAAAATCATTAGAACCGTCCATTGAGACGGACACATGGTGAGATATCATCATTTTACTGACTCGCTAATCGGAGAATTCAAAGGGTAGATTCGAGAGGATTTGCGAAACCTGAGTTCATGATTTGATCATAGCCATCGATTGAAGGAACATCGTAGACCATAGATCTGGTCTCGTCGGGAGTTCGCAACTCAGGAAGTCAGAGGTAAGAGTTCTGGGAACTCGTGAAATTTGAGTCGTCCGATCGAGGAGAGATCTGGACTGTTGATTCATTTCAAGGGAAGGAGATATCAGGAGTTCGGAGGTGATAGGTCCTCCAACTTTGCGAAACACGAAGTCTTGATACGCAAAAAGGAGATCAGGACCGTTGGATCACGGGGATTATGGACCGTTGATCTGGTGAGCGGAACTCACAGGTTTGGGTTTTGGAAGGACGAGCAAGAAGACTTCGCGAAGCGCTTGGAATATTTGGCCTTAGGTCATAGTGAGGGGTCATATGGATGGAATATAAGGGAGGATCTAGCACACGCTAGGCCCTTGTCAAGATTTCAGAGGTCGGGAGAGTCAGGGTGACTCACATGCAAAGACCCGATACGCGAAATCACGAAATGCCTTTGGAGTTAGGCGAGTGGTCATAGCCGTGGTCGCAAGAAGGAAGGGGATTAGCCAGAGAAGAGATAACGCCCAGTTGGCATGTAAGTTGAACAACGCTAAGGAGAGAACCCACGGGTGTTGTTAGCGATTAAGCTTGTCATGTTCTGGTGGATGGTTATTTTGGCCTAGGATTGTGATTTTTCCTGTCTTTTCCCCACTTTTGTGCAGACACGATCATAGATTTATTCTCCCGACGTATGTTTTCCTTTGTTGTTTGCTTTCATTCTTTGGTCGACTGGTTTTCCTTGTCTAAGTTTTCCTGAGAGATATTGGCGCCGAGATTTTCTGTTCCCCCTATGGCCGATTACTTCTCTTTTTGCCTCTATTACCGAGTCTTTTTTTTCTCCCAAGTCTTAGTCGTGCCATCCAAGTCTTCACTATTGCAGGACACAACATTGAGAGTGGTCTTATATGGAATCAAACGAGCATGAGAATCGTGATTTCAAATGTTGAGAGATTATGCATCAAGGATTGCGAAATCCTGATTCGCAAAGGGGAAGATCTAGGCCATATGTTTGTGAGAAGTAGAGTGTAATTGATTTGACTTTGGTGAATTTGGGAATCAAGAGTTCGGGGTTCTTTTCACCAAGTGCACCCATAGCCTGAAGCCCTGAAATGCGAAATCCCGATTTCATGATTTTGTGAATCGGAGGTTTCTGAGGAGCAACATCTCTTTCTCCCGAAATGTGAAATCGCGAAAGATCCCAGAAATTGGGCCCACGGTCCTAGCACCTGGTCACAAAGGAAGAAGGTCCGAGAAAAGGGGCTAGCACTCGTCACATAGTTGAAATTTCATATTTTTAAGGGAACTATCGTGGCTGTCCATTTTGAAGCGAGTTTGATTGCCGATCTTAGTGACTATTTCGTGATTTCGGGCATGGCGATATTAAAGACAATATGGGGTGAAAAATTTCGAAATGGGAAACCCTGAAACATCATCTAGGACAAGCATGAGGTCACGACCCTCAGTCACATGGGGCAGTTGAAAATTTCCACGCCAAAGGGGCCGAGAGTGTGTGTATTAACAGTAGAGGAAGGCAATATGGTTTCAAGGTGCCAAGTTTAACTCAGCAAGTCAGGAGCACTGCCTAAGTGCATTCATGGATGTCTGGGCTCATCTCGATCCCAATAAGGGCAGTTAATGAAGCCAAAGAAGGTGGTTGAAACCTCGTTTCAACCATAACTAGGAAGCATGGAAGCACCGGTCGTGGAGGCGGGCTATCAGCCTAAGGTCACACTGTCATGAAATTTTCTTGCAAAACCCATACTGTCTCAGATTTGCATTTGACAAAGGAAAGCCTGTGCAGTCTGAAAAAAAGGAGAAGAAACACAAAGCTTTGAATGCAGGGGTCCAATTGCGTCCTTGGGGGATGTTAGTAGTTTTGAGTATATATACTCATGTTTTATATTTTGTGAGTGTCGATGGTTGAGCTAAGCTCCCGATTTGTAAAGTTTTAGCAAAGCCTCTGGTTCTCTGGTTATGATATGTATTTGAGACTTCTTGTTTAATGAAAGTTAGTTTCCTTTCATCTTTGTGTAACTGTTGCATTAAAACACTCGGCATGGAGGATCCAGTCGAGGGTAGTTGTGTTTTTGTGATGGAGGTTTGATCACGGTGACATTACAACCAATTTTAACCAGTTTCTTGTGTTCTCTTTTTCCTTTGATGTTGAGAGCTCGGGCATGGATGATCCAGTCAGGTTGCTGTGACTATATTGTAATGTATGTTTGATTGCAGTACTGTCATAGCGTTTTCAGTTTCTTGAAATTTTGAATACAAGAGAATCTTTTATTTGAAGACTTTCCTCCTTAGGCTTCTAGAAGACCAGATGTCCACAACAGACCATTTCATTCTCCTCAGATTATTTCCCCTACTCACCACCATACTGCAATTTAATGACTGAAGTTATATCAAGACCTCACTTGCCTATGCGTGCCAACCCAGTTTTCTGAGTTAGAACGAGATAATCTTGAGACTGTGTCCATTAGACCACCCTTAAATTTATTCATTGTGACATACAAACTAATGGGTACTAGGATTACCTCTGCTGCAATCCATAGGTGACTTCTAGTGCTAACATTTCTGGTGCCGTTGTCGGGGACGAAATTGAAGATTTTCCCTGGGATTGAACTACAAAGCTTACTAGTTCTGAAGGTGCATCAAAACTTAGTACATTAAAGATTGCAACTGTGCACCTAGCGACTCCACTGTGGTGACTCCATTGAAGTGGATCCACCGATGACTCCACTGTTTTAGTTGTGGCTTCTAGAAGTAGACACACGAGGTCTACTCCAAAACTGCCTTTAGCAACACCTGAAGGTCACCCAAAGAAAATTGTCAGAAAGGGAAAGGCCCTCCGAGAAGGTACTTCTACTATTGAACTAGGTATTTCTAATAATTTCCATTTTCCTTCTTTAGAAACTCCAATTTCTGCTTCTCATTCCCCTGTTATACCTTCTATTGGATTTTCCTGAACTTTAAATTTTGGGAGTGTTCCTGTTGAGTTTTCCTCTCCTGGTATGGGGTTGGAGGGAGAAACCCTTTTCACTCCTCTCTCTCCTAGAACTGTACTATGGTTTAGACCCAGCGCGCCTGAAGATTTTCCCACCCCGAGCTTTACCACTCCTCATCCTGTTGTTGCTACTACAGATGAAGAAACCTCTTTTCCTTTAGGCCCTTTAGCCTTTTCTTCGAATCCTTTGCTATTTCCCTTTCCTCCCAGAGGCTCAGTCCCAATCTCCCCAGTTCGAACCCCTTCTCCTCCTAATTCTCCTCCACCTCATATCTCTATGGCAGGTGCTAATCCCTTTGGAAACATAATGGATGCCATAGTGGATGCAAGATATGCCCCTCTAGTCCTACCTCAACCAATGAAATATCTCCCTGCTAAGGATTACCTAAAATATATGCCTAAGTTCACCGAAGAAGAAGACATAACTGTTGAAGAGCACCTTGCTGCCTTCTACAGTTATCCAGACAATCTAAATATTGAAAATGAAGATGTATGGATGAGAGTCTTTTTCTAGAGCCTTGATGGTGAGGTTAGGAAGTGGTTTAGGGGATTAACGCCTGGATCTATTGCTGGTATTGAAGCCTTAGATGATGTTTTCTTGAGGCAGTGGAGGGATAAAAAAGATTTTATGTATTATATCATAGAGTTTGGGTCCCTGAAGAGAAAAGAGGGAGAATTTGTTTTTGATTTCTCCAAAAGATTCTATAAGATGTACATTAAGATCCCTGTTGAGATAAATCCTACATAAGCCTATGCCAAAATAACTTATGCTAGTGCTTTTGACCCCAATTTCTACTTCCTACTCAGGGAAAGAAGAGCTACTTCCCTGGATCATATGCAAGATATAGCCTTGGAAGTAGAATCCAATGTATTGGAAGTTGACAGACTTAGGAGCAAAGCCGACAGAGATAGAGAAAGAGAAAGATCTGAGGCCTCAACCTCTGGTTCTTCTGCATCCTACCCTCAAGTATATGAATTAACCAAGATGGTGAAGTCCCTATCTACAGAAATGGAGAAAATGAAATTCGAAGGGAAGCAAGGTTATAATAATGTCCCAAATACTAACAACAAAGGCATCTTCAGGAGGCCAAATAACAATGCTCCTCAGATTATTCCATAGGAGTAGAGGGACAAAGATAGAAGCGATAAGAAAATCCAGACTCCCCTTCAAAATAACCTTGTTATTGATGAGGAAAGGGAAGAAGAGGAGCTTGACCCTAAAATTCATTGTATTGGAGACACCTCCCCATTTCCCCATTTGACTCAATCCGCATACAAGGAATCCCTCTTGAATAGTCAAATAAATGAGCTAAGCAAGGGAGAAAAGGCCAATACCAATCCCAAAAATACAACCTCCGGTCCAAGAGGAAAATAGAAGATTCTGACATCCCTGCTCAGCCTCCCAGAGTAGAGAATCCTACTAAGCATGTAGTGAATACCATTAAGGAAAATAAAGTTTAGAATCCATTATCAATAGCCAAAGACCCTGTCCCATAGGTGAGAGAAATTTTGAAACCCCCTTCCTCCTTTAGCTTTGAGCATGAAATTCAGAAAATTAGAATCCCTGTCCCCTTGGCAGAGCTAGTCAAGCACGAAGACTTCAAAAGGTCCCTCTCTAATATGTTGCAGCCCAAAACACCCTGTCATTCCATAGACTCAGTAAACCTCCAAGATGAAAAGCATGCAGTCATCTTAGTTCCTATGGTAGAAGAAAAAGATGATTCATCCCCTCCCTTCTACACATCCATGAACATACATGACAAGGTGCTGCACAACTGTCTGATGGATTCAGAGGCTTCCCATAATCTCATGCCCAAAATTGTCATGGAAGAATTAGGACTGGAATTCACAAAGGATTATCATGATATGTATTCTTTTGACTCGAGGAGAGTGTAATGTCCTGGGGTCATCAAAGATCTTGTGGTAGCCTTGTTTCAACTGCCCATGAAAAGTGTGGTCATGGATAATGTGGTGGTTGATGTTCCTCCCAAGTTTGGCATGTTGTTGTCAAGATCTTGGATAAAAATACTTGGGGGGACCTTGCATATCGACCTCACATATGCTACCATTCCAGTCTTTGGAGGGGAGCATAGGAGACTGTACAAAGAATCTCAATTGGCCTACATTATCAATGATGAACCTGATCCTACCAATCATCCTATCTTTTCCTTTGATACTAATTTGGGTTCCAATCTGTTGCAGCTCATTGACGCTTCTGAGCCCCCTCTTAAAATAAGAAAGCCTATTTCTCTCTATGAAGATTCTCCTCCAATTACCTCTGTTTGGAAAATTTTCTTTGATGGAGCTTCCTCTAAATAAGGTGCTGGTGTTGGGGTATTTTTTGTTTTCCCTGCTCAGGAAACCACATCTCTATTGTACAAGTTAGAATTTGAAGCTACCAATAATGTGGCAGAGTATGAAGCTCTTGTTTTGGGATTAATGGTTGCAAAGGACATGGGGATTGAAGATATATATGTGTTTGGATATGATGAACTGATTATCCAGCAGATCAGAAACATTTATCAGGCCAAACACCCTCGACTTAGGAGTTACAGAAATGAAGTATGGGACCTCATTGATTTTTTTTTCCTAGCTTTCAACATATCATTTATTCCAAGAGGAGAAAACACTGTGGCTGATTCTCTGGTTGTTTCAGAAAGCAATTTTAGAGTTCCTCTGCCACGTAAACTCAGCTACGATGTAGAAGTGAGATATAGACCCTCTATACCGAACAATGTTAAGCATTGTAAAGTGTTTGAAGATGATCTTGAAATCAAAATATTCCGAGAGACTATTGACGAGTTTTCAGCATTACATATTGATCAAGATCCTGATCTTGAAATAAATCCTCATACTGGTGCATTTTTGAACAAAATTGTTGACCATCATATTGTTGAGTTTCCCAGTAATCACATTCCAAAAGGACTAGTTCCTTTGGAAATATTATTTGACAAAAATGATGTGGCAACGAAGGGTAAAATATAAAATGGTGATGCTGGTGTGGCTGAGTGCAACATTGGCACTGAGAAGGAGCCAAATTTTTTCAAATTGTCAAGTAGTTTGACAAGAGAGCAGAGGGTCGAGTATGCTGAGTTATTAAAGGAATTTGCTGATGTTTTTTCTTGGACCTATGAAGACCTCAAAACATATTAAACAGTTGTCATTGAGCATAATATTCCACTGAAAGAGGAGGCCAAACCATTTAGGCAGAAATTAAGACAGATAAACCCTATGCTACTGCCTATCATGGAAAGAGAGGTAAAGAAGCTACTGGATTCCCAAATCATCGTACCCTTGATATATTTAGCGTGGGTGGCCAACCTAGTCCTGGTAAGGAAGAAGAGTGGGGAAATCAAACTTTGTGTTGATTTCAGAAACCTGAATAGGAGCTCAAAGAAAGACAACTACCCCTTGCCGAAAATGGAACACATATTACAAAGGGTAATTGGAGCATCAAGGATATCCATGATTGATGGATTTTCGGTCTACAATGAGATGTCAGTCCTGGATGAGGATAGAGAAAAAATGGCCTTCACCACTCCTTGGGGTACGTTCATGTATGCCAAAATGCCCTTTGGATTGATGAACGCAGGGACGACCTTTCAGCGAGCCATGGATATATCTTTTATTTGAGAAAGGGACAAGTTCATGGTCATATATCTAGATGACATTACAGTTTTCTCTAGGTCTGATAGAGAGCACTATGAGCATTTGAGAATGGTGTTCTTGAAATGCAAAAATTTTGGTCTCTCCTTAAATAAAAAAAAATCTTTGTTTTCCATGAAGGAGGGAAAGTTGCTGGGCCAGATATTATTAGTCGAAGGAGTCAAGATTGATCCCAGTTGAGTTGAAGCAATTCAAACCTTTTCACTCCCAAGATCTAAGAAATAAGTCCAATCTTTCCTGGGAAAAAATAATTTTTTGAGGAGGTTCATTTCCAATTTTGTTGACATGGAAAAGATTATAACAACCATGTTGAGGAGGGGAAATGAAGTTAAATGGACTATTGAGTCTCGAAATTCCTTTGATATGATAAATAAGGCCTTGACTGAGGAACCCTTTCTTATCAGTCTCAATTACTCAAAGGATTTCTTTCTTTTCTCATTTGCTTCATTTGACACTGTAGCGACTGTTTTGTTAAAGAGGAATGTTGAAGGGTTGGAGCATCCCATCTCCTTTTTTAGTCGGGCATTGAGAGATTCTAAGGTAAAATATGACATGATGGAAAAGCAGGCCTACGCTTTGGTTAAAGATCTCAAGGCTTTCAGAGTCTATGTCTTGCAATAAAAAATAACTGCATATGTCCCTTCAACTGTTGTGAAGGAAATTCTCATTCAGTCGAACATAGATGGAAGGAGGAGCAAATGGATTGCCAAAATCCTCGAATTTGACCTGGAGATAAATCCCACCAAATCAATTAAAGGTCAAGGTTTAGCCAGACTACTGGCTGAATCTAATTACAAAGCCTTGGGAGTAAGATTCATCAATGAATGCTCAGAAAATCAACAGGCTAAACCATATGATACAAATGCTCAGGAAGACCCCCCATTAGCAGGATGCCCTTGGTACAAGGATGTCATATATTTTATACAAGAGTTGCGGCCCCCCAATGGCATGCAAAGGAACAAGGCAAGAGATTTAAAGCTCAAATCCATTAAATACTTCCTTGTTGGTAAAAATTTATATTGGAAAGACCCCCTGGGGGTACTTCTGAGATGTTTAGACCCACACGAAGCACAGAGGATTATGTTGGAATTTCATGACAGTTTGTGTGGGGGGCATCACTTCTGGAAAATGACGGCTCATAATATTCTAAGGGCTGGTTATTTCTGGCCCACTTTGTTCACCGATGTTTTCACAAAAGTCATAGCCTATGCTAAATGTCAGAAATTCTCAGGAAAGTAGCAACTAAAGCCCCTGCCATTGAAACCTCTGTTTGCTTCAGGGCCCTTCCAACAGTGGAGCCTAGAATTCATTGGGGAGATTCATCCTACATCCAACATTCATCATAGATGGATCCTAACGACCACAGATTATTTTACCATGTGGATAGAAGTTATCCCCACAAGGAGCGAGTCCCACAAGGTAATCATCATCTTTCTAGAGGATATCATAGTAAAGTTTGGTTGTGCGAGCAAAATTGTCACTGATAACACTGCATCTTTTAAAGCTGAACCATTGATCCGATTTTGTGAGCAGTTCAGAATTGCATTGATCCACTCTAACCCCTACTATCTGCAAGGCAATGGATTAGCAGAGTCCTCTAACAAAAGCCTCATCAAAACCATCAAAATACTGTTAGAGGACAACAAGAAAGCATGGGATTCAAAGATCAAATTTTCTTTGTGGGATGATAGAGTGACAACTAAACGGTCCCTGGGCATCTCTCCTTTCTAGCTTGTATATGGCACTGAAGTAATTTTTCCCTCTCATATCGCCTTGCTAGTAGCAAAGTTCTTCCAAGATTGCCAATAAGAACCCGATGATATGATCAGGAGGATTCATTAGCTGGTAGAAGTACAACAGACGAGAGAGAAAGTGATGGACATAGCACATGACCGTCAATAAAAAATCAAGTAGGCCTTTGACAAGGAGAGAAGAAAAGAGGATTTCTAGCTGGGAGAGGTAGTGCTCAAATGGGATGCACCCAGACAAGACAAGGGAAAGCATGGTAAATTTGAGGCCCTTTGGATCAGACCCTTCAATATGTCTGAGACATTTCCCAATAATAATTATAGGTTGCAGAATCTGGAGGGTGGTGAAGTTTTTGCTGGCCCTGTAAATGGACACTTATTGAAAAGGTTTTTTGTTTAAAAGTCGTAGTCGACATCCCACCATTGTAAATATTGTTCCTATTTTATGTTTATTATTGTTTTAAATAGGAGACTCCACAACCCAAAGAAAGGCACTGGAGCTGCGCGTTCTTGGCAGCTCGCAGGGAGAATTCCATCCCCCATGAAGCCAAATGTTAGAGATTAAGCTTGTCATGTTCTGGTGGATGATGATTTTGGACTAGGTCTGTGATTTTTCCTGTCTTTTCCCCCCTTTTGTGTAGACCCGATGATAAATTTATCCTCCCGACGTATATTTTCCTTTGTTGCTTGCTTTCATCCTTTGGTCGAGTGGTTTTCCTTGTCAAAGTTTTCCTGAGAGATATTGACCCCGAGCTTTTCTGTTCCCCCTATGATCGATTACTTATCTTTTTTCCTCTATTAACGAGTCTTTGGTTTTTCCCAAGTCCTAGCTGTGTCGTCCAAGCCTTCATTATTGCAGGCTGAAGCACTAAGAGCGGTCTTATATGGAATCAAGCGAGCATGAGAATCGAGATTTCAAATGTTGAGAGATTATGCATCAAGGATCGTGAAATCCTGATTCATGAAGGGGAATATATAGGCCATCTGTTTGTGAGAAGCAGAGGGCCATTGATTTAATTCGGTGATTTCGAGAATTAGGAGTTCAGGGTTCTTGTCGCCAAGTGCACCCATATCCCGAAGCCCTGAAATGCGAAATCCCGATTCCCAAAATTGGGCCCATGGTCCTAGTGCCTGGTCACAAAGGAAGCAGGTCCAAGAAAAGGGGCTAGCGCTCGTCTCATAGTCGACATTTTGTATTGTCAAGGGAATGACCATGGCCATCAATTTTGAAGCAAGTCTGACCACCGATCTCAGCGACCGTTTCACGATTTCAGGCATGATGATATTGAAGCCAAGATGGGGTGAAAACTCCTGAAATGAGAAAACCTGAAACATCATCTGGGACAAGCGTGAGGTCACGGACCGCAGTCACATGGGGCGGTTGAAAAGAGCCATGCCAAAGGGGTTGAGAGAATTTGTATTAACAACAGAGGAAGGAAACATGGTTTCAAGTTGCCAATTTTAACTCAGCAAGTCAGGAGCCCCGCCTAAGAGCATTCATGGATGTATGGGATTGTCCCGATCCCAATAAGGGTAGTTAATGAAGACGAAGAAGGTGGTTGAAACCTCGTTTCAACCATAAATAGGAAGCATGGAAGCACTGGTCGTGGAGGCGGGCTGAGATCCCGAGGTCACCCTGTCATGAAATGTTCCTGCAAAACCCATACTATCTTAGATTTGCGTCTGACAAAGGAAAGCCTGTGCAGTCTGACAGAAGGAGAAGAAACACAAAGCTTTGAATGTAAGGGTCCAATTGCGTCCCTGGGGGACATTAGCAGTTCTGAGTATATATACTCAAGTTTTATATTTTGTAAGTGTCGATGGTTGAGCTAATCTCTCGATTTGTAATTTTTTAGCAAAGCCTATGGTTTTCTAGTTATGATATGTATTTGAGACTTATTGTTTAATGAAAGTCGGTTTCCTTTCATCTTTGTGTAATTGTTGCGTTAAAACACTTGGGCATGGAGGATCCAGTCGAGGGTAGTTCTGTTTTTGTGATGGAGGTTTGATCACAGTGACGTTACAACCAAATTTAACCAGTTTATTGTGTTCTCTTTTTCCTCTGATGCTGAGAGCTCGGGGCATGGATGATCCAGTCAGGTCCTTGTGACTGTATTGTAATGTATGTTTGATTGAAGTACTGTCATAATGGTTTCAGTTTCTTGAAATTTTGAATTCAAGAGGATCTTGTATTTGAAGCTTTTCCTCCTTAGGCTGCTAGAAAATTGGATGTCCCCAACAGACCATTTTGTTCTCCTCAAATTCTTCCCCCTACTCACCACCATACTGCAATTTACTGACTGAAGTTATATTAAGACCTCACTTGCCTATGCGTGCCAACCCAGTTTTCTGAGTTAGAATGATATAATCTTGAGACTGTGTCCATTAGACCACCCTTAAATTTATTCATTGTGACATACAAAATAATGGGTACTTGGCTTACCTCTGCCACAATCGAGAGGTGACTTCTGGTGCAAACAAGTCTCATACGACCTACGCATTTGGAGGATGGACTTGTGTAAGTGGGATTGGGGTCTAGAAGAGACCGAAAGAGTCAATCTAACTCAGTTTCTTCATCGATCCTAGACTGAGAGGTCGTGCAACCCTTCGGAGAGAAGGGGGGGGTCTGGATCAAGTGGTATCAGAGATGATATTTTTTTCCGTATATTTCAAGAAAAAGGAGACAGAGCTTGAATTTATTTTGTAGATTTCAGGCAAAAGAGAAAGAGCAGGATGCCATAATTTTTCTTGTAGACAACATGCAAAGGGTGATACGGTGAAAGGAATAATCCGATAACATCAAGTGGTATCAGAAGTTGAAATTTTCTTGTAGACAATGGGTGAAAGGAAGGAAAAATGTTGATGCTCTGTAAGAAGGTTGTTGCACGCGCACGACACCAAAAAAATTTTAAACAACCAGGTGAGCTGTGAGAGAAGATGGAGATGCTCGAAGATGTAGAGTGATCCATAGGTTTTTTAGGAGGGCAGGTAGAAGGTGAAAATGGATACTGAAGGTCGTGAGTGTGGTCGAAGAGAAGGCTGCAAGAAGAAAATAAATCCATAGATGGATTTGGAGCTCAATGAAATAAGAGAAAGGATGGATTAGCTGACATTAAAAATGCAGTGAGATGCTAAAGTGCATTGGGTGTATGAGTGGCCCATGAAGAAGAAGGGGAAGTGGCCAGTTAAGAAATTTTTTTCCAGAGGACAACAACAGTTGTTAAAGAGGTGGTTGAGGTATGTCGAAAGGCTCAGAGATGAAGAGTAAGTGGTTCACATCTCTAGACCAGAAACTAGAAGGAACCTCATTGACGAGGAGGAGGTGAGATAAGATATAGATTTCATAAAATTCCAGGAGGGAAGAGATGAATTTTCAAATTGCCAGGTGGACAATGAAATGAGATCATTGGAGGATCTCATAGACTGTGAGGAGGACAATAGTGGAAATTCATATTTCCAAGTGGGCAATGATATGATACTAACAGAGCATTTCATAAACTGTCAGGTGGGAAAAAATGGACTTTCAAGTTGCCAGGTGGGCAATGGAAAGAGATTAGTGGAAGGTCTCATATACCACTAGAAGAGTAGTGCTGAAATTTCAAATTGAAAGGTGGGAAATGAGATGGGATCGATTGATCTCATATTCTACCAGGTGGGAAGAAGAGAAGTCCCAAACTGCCAGGTGGGCAGGGGGAAAGAGATGAGACTGTATGAGAGTCTCATAGACTCTATTGAGAGTTCATATCAGGAAGGAGTGATGATGGATAAAGATTCATGTGGATTTGCTGACCATGTGAATGAATATTATGAGAAGTTAAATACTCTCACCATCCAAGAGGAGGATTAGAGGAGCATTCTGATTACTGGGGGAATTCGAATATTCCTACCAGATAGCCCAGTTGAGGCCAGAACATGTTTTGTTGATGCAACAATAGGAGAAGGACAACAAGTGGTGACTGTCATGATGAAAGAGAAGATATCAAAAGTTTCCCAAGGAGAAGAGGAAGAAATGGAGCAAACATTGATGTCTAGCCTAGCAGAAGGAGAAGAGCATTCAGAAGAATGGCTCAAAATTTTTAGCCAGGAAGCTGAAACAAAGATGATTGCAACACTGGAGCCTACAACAGAAAGAGAAACAAACAACATATACCTTGTTGATCTGTATGCAAAATTGGAAGCCCTAGAGAGAAGGGTAATGGTGAAAAGATTGCACATCCGACAGGTCAAGTTGGAGGCAGATGGAGGAGCATACCAGCCAGAGGAGCAACTGGAAGAAGTTGGACTTGAACCAATGCAAGAGGAGATGACAGAAGAAGACAACATGTTAGTGGAGGATACTGAGAAACAGGTCAGTCAAGAGGAGACTACAGAACTAAATTTTTTAGCAGCGTGGCAAGCTAAGGCCACAAAAGAAGAAGAAAATGATATGGGGGATCAATATGATCTACCCACTAATAAGGAAGAGTTGCAACCGAGAAGACTGCATAAGAAGAGCTATCCACTGGAGAAGTTGGACATAGTGATAGAGAAGATCAGGAAGTTGATGCTGAAGTCAGCGCAAGAAGCATTCATCAAAGGAAAATTGAATAGAAGAGAACCTACAACAACAGTAGGGAAGAAGGAGAAGAAGAAGAAGAAGCAATAAAGTAGAGGAGCAAGAGGACAACTCCAGAAAAAAGTTTGGGATCCAGGAGGATTTAAACATTGGAGATGAGGAGCTCATGAGTAGGAGCTCATGTTTTTCCTAGCAGTGGAGTATAATGCAGTAGCATCACTCCACCTCAGCAAATGTGCCAACATGCCAATACGCAGACGTGCAATGGAGAAAGGGAGAGACACCGACCCTCCCATTTTTAAATTTTGAATATAATCCTATACATATTTTTGCGTGTTGTAAGACTGATAAATGCTAGGCCATGCCTTTGTACAGGTAGTGGTTAGGGTTTCCTTAAATGGTTACCTGTAGTAGGTCCATATCGTAGTCAGGTCTGGATAAACATTTATGGAATGTAGTCGTAAGAGTATGGTGTTGTAACTGAGACATTGATAGCACTAAGGCAGTGGTGAGGATAAGCTCATGGAGCCCTCGTTTTGTAATTAGGAGACTTGAGAGAGAGACATATCAGGTAGAGAGAGTCTTAGGAGAATTAGGAGGTAGAATGGTTCTCAGAGAGAGCTTGAGAGAACTGGGACTCTGTTGCAGTCCAATTTTTGTAAACATTTGTACATATACACAAAGATAATAGAAAAACAATTTTTCCTGCATATGGTTGCTCATGTGTTCATGTATTTCATGAATGAATGTTGTATATGTATGATAAGTTTCCTTTACAGTAGGGAGATAGATTTATCTGTCTTTGTTTGAGTTTGATTGTATCATTCTGGGTTCTTTAGGCCATGCAAGGAGT
>JZKD02S1676333.1:98000-124446 GCA_000966675.3 Picea glauca | reverse complement strand
CACGGAAGAACATGCTAGGAGGGTGCATCAAAGTGATCACAAATTCAAAGAGTAGCCTCAAGGTTGTTGAACACATTGGAGGTAAGACTATGTAGAGAAGGCATAAAGAGACATAATTACTGAAGGTTCTGTAGAGCTCTGCCAAGAGGGCATCGAGCAAGTGAAAGGAGTGCATAAGGAGAACTATGTATTGAGTTCTGAGATAAGGGAAGTGTCAAGGAGAAGAACCTCACAAAGTTACTAAGTATTCTGTCGGCTCAACAAGAGGTGCGTGAGACAAAGTTTCCAAGAGGGAACTTATACCCCTTCGACGAGTGGAAGGGACAGAGACCTTTGAGGTCCAAGTAGTTGAAGCTCAAGGAGGAACAGAGTCACTGAATACTATGGAGGAAGACCTGTGCAAGGAGTGGACCAGGACAAAACTCAAATGAAGTGTTGAAAGACTGCCATCTGAAGGCTAGTCAGAGTGCAAGGAGTGCGCACTGTGAGAACTTGTCTCAAGTTCGAAAGATCAGAAGGTCGAGCACAGAATGTGTCAGGAAGGCACCAAAAGTCTTCTAAGGAAGATGTAGAAGGGCTGAGTCCCTTAGAGAATGAGCAAGCTGAAAGCTCATGGAGAAGTAGTGAAAGTTTGCATGCAGATCACAAGTGTGAGCTAGGGCCGAGGATAAATTACATTGCCAAAGCTCAGGAGGGATAGCATTTCCAGAACGCAGACGAGACCCAAAGTCATTGGGCTTGTAGGAGAAAGACCAAAGGTCGAGGCCTTTGATACATTGAAAATATTCTAAGTCAGGGACAAATTGCAAGCTCAGGAGGAGGAGTGAAAACAACCATTAGATTAGTTGCAGAGGAGGAAATATTAACCATTGAATCTCATGTCGAGACACACAGGAAGAGCGCACATGAGAAGATCAGATCTGAGTGCATGGACCAACATCTGTTGGATCTAGAGGAATGTGCACGAGGTTTAAACCCTTTAGAGTTGCATAGGAGAGTGGACTTTGTGAAGTCATGAAGTGTTGAAATCATCGGAACCATCCATTGAGACAGGGACACGTGGTGAGAGATCAACATTTTGCTGACTCGTAACTCGGGGAAGTCATAGGGAAGAGTCATGAGGATACATGAAACCTGAGTTCACGATTTGATCGCAGGCATCGATCAAAGCAAGATCGTAGACTGTAGATCTGATCTCGTCGGGAGTTCGCAACTCGGGAAGTTAGAAGTAAGAGTTTTGGGAACTTGCAAAATCTGAGTTCGTGATTTGATCTGATTCATTGAATCGAGGAGAGATCTAGACCGTTGATTTATTTCGAGGGAAGGAGATATCGAGAGAGGGGAGGTGAGTGGTCCTCCAACTTCGCAAAACATGAAGTCCCGATATGAGAAAAGGAGATCAAGACCATTGGATTGCGGGGACTGTGGACCGTTGATCTGGAGAGCGAAACTCACAAGTTTGGGTTTCAGGAGGACAAGCAAGCAGACTTCGTGAAATGTGAAATTGCGAAGCACTCGAAATATTTGGCCCTAGGTCATAGAGAGGGGTCATATGGATGGAATATAGGGGAGGAGCTATCATGTGCTAGGCCCCTGTCGAGATTTCGGAGGTCGAGAGAGTTGGGGTGACTCACATACAAAGACCCAATATGCGAAATCACGAAACTCCTTTTGAATTAGGCAAGTGGTCATATCCGTGGTCGCAAGAAGGAAGGGGATTAGCCAAAGAAGAGCTAGTACCCAGTTGGCATGGAACTTGAACAATAGTCAGGAGAGAACTCGAGGGTCTCATATGACTTTCACATTTGGAGGAAGGACCTGTGTAACTGGGTTTGGGGTCTAGTAGAGACCCAAAGAGTCTATCCGACTCAGTTTCTTTAACGATCCTATACTAGGAGGTCATGTAGCCCTTAGAAGAGAAGTGGGGGGGTCTACATCAAGTGGTATCAGGGCTGATATTTATGTCTGTATATTTCAGGCAAAAGGAGACAGAGCTTGAATTTCGTCTATAGATTTCAGGTGAAAGAGAAAGAGGAGGAGGCCATAATTTTTCTTGTAGACAATAGGCAAAGGGTGAGACGGTGAAAGGGATAATCCGATAACATCAAGTGGTATCAAAAGTTGAAATTTGCCTGTAGACAACAGGTGAAAGGAAGGAATAATTTTGATGCTCTATAAGAAGGTTGTTGCATGCGCACGAAAACAACAGAATTTTAAACAACCAGGTGCACTGTGAGAGAAGATGGAGATGCTCGTAGATGTAGAGTGATCCATAGGCTTTCCAGGAGGGAAGGTAGAAGTTGAAAATGGCTACTTAAGGTCATGAGTGTGGTCGAAGAAAAGGATGCAAGTAGAAAATAAATCCATAGATGGATATTGAGCTCAATGAAATAAGAGAGAGGATGGAGCAACCGACATTAAAAATGCAACGAGATGCTAAAGTGCATTGGGTGTATGAGTGGCCCATGAAGAATAAGGTGAAGTGGCAAGTGAAGAGATTTTTGGTTAGAGGACAACAAAAACTGTTANACAGAAGAAGCCAACATGTCAGTGGAGGAGACTGAGAAACAGGTCAGTCAAGAAGAGACTACAGAATTGAAGTTTGCAGTAGGGTGTCAAGCTAAGGCCACAAAAGAAGATGAAAATGATATGGGGGATCAAGATGATCTACGCACTAACAAGGAAGAGTTGTAGCCGAGAAGACTTCATAAGAAAAGCCAACCACTAGAGAAGCTCGATAGAGTCATAGAGGAGATCAGGAAGATGATGTTGAATTTAGTGCATGAAGCAGTCAACAAAGGAAAGCTGAATAGAAGAGAACCTGCAACAACAACAGGGAAGAAGGAGAAGAAGAAGCAACAACAACAAAGCAGCGGAGCAAGAGGACATCTCCATAAAAGAGTTTGGGATCCAGGAGGATTTCAACATTGGAGAAGAGGAGCTCATGAGCAGGAGCTCATGTTTTTCCCAGTAGTGGAGTATGATGCAGGAGAATTGCTCCACCTCACCAAATGTGCCAGCACGCCAATACATAGACACACAATGGATAAAGGGAGAGGCACCGACCCTCCCATTTTTAAATTTTGAATATAATCCTATACAGATTTTTGCATGTTGTAAGGCTGATAAATTCCATGCCATGCCTTTGTATATGTTATGGTTAGGGTGGCCGTAAATGGTTACCTGTAGTAGGTCCAGATCGTATTCAGGTTTGGATAAACATTTAGGGAATGTAGCCATAGGATTATGGTGTTGTAACTAAGACAATTATAACACTAAGGCGGTGGTGAGGATAAGTTCATGGAGCCCTCATTTTGTAATTAGGATACTTGTGAGAGAGAGATCTCAGACAGAGAGAGTCTTAGGATACTTAGGAGGTAGAATAGTTCTAAGAGAGATCTTGAGAGAACTGGGACTCTATTGCAGTCCAGTTTTTGTAAACATCTATATAGACACACAGAGATAATAGAAAAGCAGTTTTTCTTGCATATGGTTTCTCATGTGTTTATGTATTTCATGAATGAATGTTGTATATGTATGATAAGTTTCCTTTATAGTAGGGAGATATATTTCTCTATATTTGTTTGAGTTTGATTGTATCATTCTGGGTTCTTTAGGTCGTGCAAGGAGTGCACAACAAAACATTGGAAGTCATGTAGCCAACGCAAGGAGTGTGCATATGAACTATGTAGAGTCAGGGAAGAACATGCCAGGAGGGCACATCAGAGTGATCATGAATTCAAAGAGGAGCCTAAAGGTTGATGAACACCTTGGAGGTAAGACTGTGTAGAGAAGGCACATAGAGACATAATTACCGAAGGTTCTGTAGAGCTTTTCCAGGAGCGCATCGAGAAACTGCAAGGAGTGCATAAGGAGAACTCTGTATCGAGTTCATAGATAAGAGAAGTTTCAAGGAGAAGAAACCCATAGAGTTACTGAGGACTCTGTCGGCTCAACAATAGGTGCTTGAGAAGAAGTTGCCAAGAGGGCACTTATACCCCTTCGAGGAGTGGAAGGGACAAAGACCTTTGAGGTCCAAGTAGTTGAAGCTCAAGGAGGAACAGATTCGTTGAATACTCTGGAGGAAGACCTATGCAAAGAGTGCACCAGGCCAACACTCAGATGAAGTGTTGAAAGACTGCCATCTGAAGGCTAGTCAGAGTGCAAGGAGTGCGCACAGAGAGAACTTGTCTCAAGTTTGAAATCTTAGAAGGTCAAGTGCAGAGTGTGTCAGGAAGGAACCAAAATTCTTCTAAGGAAGACGCAGAAGGGCCGAGTCCCTTAGAGACTGAGAAAGCTTAAATATCAGGTAGAAGTAGTGCAAGTTTTCACATAGAGCGCAAGTGTACACCAGGGCCTAGGATAAATTACATTTCCAAAGCTCAGGAGGGATAGCATTTCCATAATGAAGATGAGACCCAAAGTTATTGGGATCACAGGAGAATGACCAAAGGTCAAGGCCTTTGATACATTGAAAATCTTCCAAGTCAGGGAGAAATTGCAAGCTCGGGAGGAGGAGCGACAACAGGCATTAGATCAGCTGCAGAGGAGGAAATCTGGACCATTGAATCTCACGTCCAGACACACATGAAGAGTGTAGAGGAGAAGATCAAATATGGAACATTAGATATGAGTGCGTAGACCAACAACCATTGGATCCAGAGAAACATGCATGAGGTTTAAACCCTTTAGAGTTGCACAAGAGAGTGGACTTTGCGAAGTTGCGAAGTCCCAAAATCATTAGAACCGTCCATTGAGACGGACACATGGTGAGATATCATCATTTTACTGACTCGCTAATCGGAGAATTCAAAGGGTAGATTCGAGAGGATTTGCGAAACCTGAGTTCATGATTTGATCATAGCCATCGATTGAAGGAACATCGTAGACCATAGATCTGGTCTCGTCGGGAGTTCGCAACTCAGGAAGTCAGAGGTAAGAGTTCTGGGAACTCGTGAAATTTGAGTCGTCCGATCGAGGAGAGATCTGGACTGTTGATTCATTTCAAGGGAAGGAGATATCAGGAGTTCGGAGGTGATAGGTCCTCCAACTTTGCGAAACACGAAGTCTTGATACGCAAAAAGGAGATCAGGACCGTTGGATCACGGGGATTATGGACCGTTGATCTGGTGAGCGGAACTCACAGGTTTGGGTTTTGGAAGGACGAGCAAGAAGACTTCGCGAAGCGCTTGGAATATTTGGCCTTAGGTCATAGTGAGGGGTCATATGGATGGAATATAAGGGAGGATCTAGCACACGCTAGGCCCTTGTCAAGATTTCAGAGGTCGGGAGAGTCAGGGTGACTCACATGCAAAGACCCGATACGCGAAATCACGAAATGCCTTTGGAGTTAGGCGAGTGGTCATAGCCGTGGTCGCAAGAAGGAAGGGGATTAGCCAGAGAAGAGATAACGCCCAGTTGGCATGTAAGTTGAACAACGCTAAGGAGAGAACCCACGGGTGTTGTTAGCGATTAAGCTTGTCATGTTCTGGTGGATGGTTATTTTGGCCTAGGATTGTGATTTTTCCTGTCTTTTCCCCACTTTTGTGCAGACACGATCATAGATTTATTCTCCCGACGTATGTTTTCCTTTGTTGTTTGCTTTCATTCTTTGGTCGACTGGTTTTCCTTGTCTAAGTTTTCCTGAGAGATATTGGCGCCGAGATTTTCTGTTCCCCCTATGGCCGATTACTTCTCTTTTTGCCTCTATTACCGAGTCTTTTTTTTCTCCCAAGTCTTAGTCGTGCCATCCAAGTCTTCACTATTGCAGGACACAACATTGAGAGTGGTCTTATATGGAATCAAACGAGCATGAGAATCGTGATTTCAAATGTTGAGAGATTATGCATCAAGGATTGCGAAATCCTGATTCGCAAAGGGGAAGATCTAGGCCATATGTTTGTGAGAAGTAGAGTGTAATTGATTTGACTTTGGTGAATTTGGGAATCAAGAGTTCGGGGTTCTTTTCACCAAGTGCACCCATAGCCTGAAGCCCTGAAATGCGAAATCCCGATTTCATGATTTTGTGAATCGGAGGTTTCTGAGGAGCAACATCTCTTTCTCCCGAAATGTGAAATCGCGAAAGATCCCAGAAATTGGGCCCACGGTCCTAGCACCTGGTCACAAAGGAAGAAGGTCCGAGAAAAGGGGCTAGCACTCGTCACATAGTTGAAATTTCATATTTTTAAGGGAACTATCGTGGCTGTCCATTTTGAAGCGAGTTTGATTGCCGATCTTAGTGACTATTTCGTGATTTCGGGCATGGCGATATTAAAGACAATATGGGGTGAAAAATTTCGAAATGGGAAACCCTGAAACATCATCTAGGACAAGCATGAGGTCACGACCCTCAGTCACATGGGGCAGTTGAAAATTTCCACGCCAAAGGGGCCGAGAGTGTGTGTATTAACAGTAGAGGAAGGCAATATGGTTTCAAGGTGCCAAGTTTAACTCAGCAAGTCAGGAGCACTGCCTAAGTGCATTCATGGATGTCTGGGCTCATCTCGATCCCAATAAGGGCAGTTAATGAAGCCAAAGAAGGTGGTTGAAACCTCGTTTCAACCATAACTAGGAAGCATGGAAGCACCGGTCGTGGAGGCGGGCTATCAGCCTAAGGTCACACTGTCATGAAATTTTCTTGCAAAACCCATACTGTCTCAGATTTGCATTTGACAAAGGAAAGCCTGTGCAGTCTGAAAAAAAGGAGAAGAAACACAAAGCTTTGAATGCAGGGGTCCAATTGCGTCCTTGGGGGATGTTAGTAGTTTTGAGTATATATACTCATGTTTTATATTTTGTGAGTGTCGATGGTTGAGCTAAGCTCCCGATTTGTAAAGTTTTAGCAAAGCCTCTGGTTCTCTGGTTATGATATGTATTTGAGACTTCTTGTTTAATGAAAGTTAGTTTCCTTTCATCTTTGTGTAACTGTTGCATTAAAACACTCGGCATGGAGGATCCAGTCGAGGGTAGTTGTGTTTTTGTGATGGAGGTTTGATCACGGTGACATTACAACCAATTTTAACCAGTTTCTTGTGTTCTCTTTTTCCTTTGATGTTGAGAGCTCGGGCATGGATGATCCAGTCAGGTTGCTGTGACTATATTGTAATGTATGTTTGATTGCAGTACTGTCATAGCGTTTTCAGTTTCTTGAAATTTTGAATACAAGAGAATCTTTTATTTGAAGACTTTCCTCCTTAGGCTTCTAGAAGACCAGATGTCCACAACAGACCATTTCATTCTCCTCAGATTATTTCCCCTACTCACCACCATACTGCAATTTAATGACTGAAGTTATATCAAGACCTCACTTGCCTATGCGTGCCAACCCAGTTTTCTGAGTTAGAACGAGATAATCTTGAGACTGTGTCCATTAGACCACCCTTAAATTTATTCATTGTGACATACAAACTAATGGGTACTAGGATTACCTCTGCTGCAATCCATAGGTGACTTCTAGTGCTAACATTTCTGGTGCCGTTGTCGGGGACGAAATTGAAGATTTTCCCTGGGATTGAACTACAAAGCTTACTAGTTCTGAAGGTGCATCAAAACTTAGTACATTAAAGATTGCAACTGTGCACCTAGCGACTCCACTGTGGTGACTCCATTGAAGTGGATCCACCGATGACTCCACTGTTTTAGTTGTGGCTTCTAGAAGTAGACACACGAGGTCTACTCCAAAACTGCCTTTAGCAACACCTGAAGGTCACCCAAAGAAAATTGTCAGAAAGGGAAAGGCCCTCCGAGAAGGTACTTCTACTATTGAACTAGGTATTTCTAATAATTTCCATTTTCCTTCTTTAGAAACTCCAATTTCTGCTTCTCATTCCCCTGTTATACCTTCTATTGGATTTTCCTGAACTTTAAATTTTGGGAGTGTTCCTGTTGAGTTTTCCTCTCCTGGTATGGGGTTGGAGGGAGAAACCCTTTTCACTCCTCTCTCTCCTAGAACTGTACTATGGTTTAGACCCANATGTTGCAGCCCAAAACACCCTGTCATTCCATAGACTCAGTAAACCTCCAAGATGAAAAGCATGCAGTCATCTTAGTTCCTATGGTAGAAGAAAAAGATGATTCATCCCCTCCCTTCTACACATCCATGAACATACATGACAAGGTGCTGCACAACTGTCTGATGGATTCAGAGGCTTCCCATAATCTCATGCCCAAAATTGTCATGGAAGAATTAGGACTGGAATTCACAAAGGATTATCATGATATGTATTCTTTTGACTCGAGGAGAGTGTAATGTCCTGGGGTCATCAAAGATCTTGTGGTAGCCTTGTTTCAACTGCCCATGAAAAGTGTGGTCATGGATAATGTGGTGGTTGATGTTCCTCCCAAGTTTGGCATGTTGTTGTCAAGATCTTGGATAAAAATACTTGGGGGGACCTTGCATATCGACCTCACATATGCTACCATTCCAGTCTTTGGAGGGGAGCATAGGAGACTGTACAAAGAATCTCAATTGGCCTACATTATCAATGATGAACCTGATCCTACCAATCATCCTATCTTTTCCTTTGATACTAATTTGGGTTCCAATTTGCTGCAGCTCATTGACGCTTCTGAGCCCCCTCTTAAAATAAGAAAGCCTATTTCTCTCTATGAAGATTCTCCTCCAATTACCTCTGTTTGGAAAATTTTATTTGATGGAGCTTCCTCTAAATCAGGTGCTGGTGTTGGGGTATTTTTTGTTTTCCCTGCTCAGGAAACCACATCTCTATTGTACAAGTTAGAATTTGAAGCTACCAATAATGTGGCAGAGTATGAAGATCTTGTTTTGGGATTAATGGTTGCAAAGGACATGGGGATTGAAGATATATATGTGTTTGGATATGATGAACTGATTATCCAGCAGATCAGAAACATTTATCAGGCCAAATTAATTTTCTGAGGAGGTTTGTTTCCAATTTTACTGAGATGGAAAAACTTATAACATCCATGTTGAGGAAGGGAAATGAAGTTAAATGGACTATTGAGTCTCGAAATGCCTTTGATATGATAAAGAAGGCCTTGACTGAGGAACCCGTGCTTATCAGTCCCGATTACTCAAAGGATTTCTTTCTTTTCTCATTTGCTTCATTTGACACTGTAGCGACTGTTTTGTTAAAGAGGAATGTTGAAGGGTTGGAGCATCCCATCTCCTTTTTTAGTCGGGCATTGAGAGATGCTAAGGTAAAATATGACATGATGGAAAAGCAGGCCTATGCTTTGGTTAAAGATCTCAAGGCTTTCAGAGTCTATGTCTTGCAATAAAAAATAACTGCATATGTCCCTTCAACTGTTGTGAAGGAAATTCTCATTCAACCGAACATAGATGGAAGGAGGAGCAGATGGATTGCCAAAATCCTCGAATTTGACCTGGAGATAAATCCCACCAAATCAATTAAAGGTCAAGGTTTAGCCAGACTACTGGCCGAATCTAATTACAAAGCCTTGGGAGTAAGATTCATCAATGAATGCTCAGAAAATCAACANTGATAACACTGCATCTTTTAAAGCTGAACCATTGATCCGATTTTGTGAGCAGTTCAGAATTGCATTGATCCACTCTAACCCCTACTATCTGCAAGGCAATGGATTAGCAGAGTCCTCTAACAAAAGCCTCATCAAAACCATCAAAATACTGTTAGAGGACAACAAGAAAGCATGGGATTCAAAGATCAAATTTTCTTTGTGGGATGATAGAGTGACAACTAAACGGTCCCTGGGCATCTCTCCTTTCTAGCTTGTATATGGCACTGAAGTAATTTTTCCCTCTCATATCGCCTTGCTAGTAGCAAAGTTCTTCCAAGATTGCCAATAAGAACCCGATGATATGATCAGGAGGATTCATTAGCTGGTAGAAGTACAACAGACGAGAGAGAAAGTGATGGACATAGCACATGACCGTCAATAAAAAATCAAGTAGGCCTTTGACAAGGAGAGAAGAAAAGAGGATTTCTAGCTGGGAGAGGTAGTGCTCAAATGGGATGCACCCAGACAAGACAAGGGAAAGCATGGTAAATTTGAGGCCCTTTGGATCAGACCCTTCAATATGTCTGAGACATTTCCCAATAATAATTATAGGTTGCAGAATCTGGAGGGTGGTGAAGTTTTTGCTGGCCCTGTAAATGGACACTTATTGAAAAGGTTTTTTGTTTAAAAGTCGTAGTCGACATCCCACCATTGTAAATATTGTTCCTATTTTATGTTTATTATTGTTTTAAATAGGAGACTCCACAACCCAAAGAAAGGCACTGGAGCTGCGCGTTCTTGGCAGCTCGCAGGGAGAATTCCATCCCCCATGAAGCCAAATGTTAGAGATTAAGCTTGTCATGTTCTGGTGGATGATGATTTTGGACTAGGTCTGTGATTTTTCCTGTCTTTTCCCCCCTTTTGTGTAGACCCGATGATAAATTTATCCTCCCGACGTATATTTTCCTTTGTTGCTTGCTTTCATCCTTTGGTCGAGTGGTTTTCCTTGTCAAAGTTTTCCTGAGAGATATTGACCCCGAGCTTTTCTGTTCCCCCTATGATCGATTACTTATCTTTTTTCCTCTATTAACGAGTCTTTGGTTTTTCCCAAGTCCTAGCTGTGTCGTCCAAGCCTTCATTATTGCAGGCTGAAGCACTAAGAGCGGTCTTATATGGAATCAAGCGAGCATGAGAATCGAGATTTCAAATGTTGAGAGATTATGCATCAAGGATCGTGAAATCCTGATTCATGAAGGGGAATATATAGGCCATCTGTTTGTGAGAAGCAGAGGGCCATTGATTTAATTCGGTGATTTCGAGAATTAGGAGTTCAGGGTTCTTGTCGCCAAGTGCACCCATATCCCGAAGCCCTGAAATGCGAAATCCCGATTCCCAAAATTGGGCCCATGGTCCTAGTGCCTGGTCACAAAGGAAGCAGGTCCAAGAAAAGGGGCTAGCGCTCGTCTCATAGTCGACATTTTGTATTGTCAAGGGAATGACCATGGCCATCAATTTTGAAGCAAGTCTGACCACCGATCTCAGCGACCGTTTCACGATTTCAGGCATGATGATATTGAAGCCAAGATGGGGTGAAAACTCCTGAAATGAGAAAACCTGAAACATCATCTGGGACAAGCGTGAGGTCACGGACCGCAGTCACATGGGGCGGTTGAAAAGAGCCATGCCAAAGGGGTTGAGAGAATTTGTATTAACAACAGAGGAAGGAAACATGGTTTCAAGTTGCCAATTTTAACTCAGCAAGTCAGGAGCCCCGCCTAAGAGCATTCATGGATGTATGGGATTGTCCCGATCCCAATAAGGGTAGTTAATGAAGACGAAGAAGGTGGTTGAAACCTCGTTTCAACCATAAATAGGAAGCATGGAAGCACTGGTCGTGGAGGCGGGCTGAGATCCCGAGGTCACCCTGTCATGAAATGTTCCTGCAAAACCCATACTATCTTAGATTTGCGTCTGACAAAGGAAAGCCTGTGCAGTCTGACAGAAGGAGAAGAAACACAAAGCTTTGAATGTAAGGGTCCAATTGCGTCCCTGGGGGACATTAGCAGTTCTGAGTATATATACTCAAGTTTTATATTTTGTAAGTGTCGATGGTTGAGCTAATCTCTCGATTTGTAATTTTTTAGCAAAGCCTATGGTTTTCTAGTTATGATATGTATTTGAGACTTATTGTTTAATGAAAGTCGGTTTCCTTTCATCTTTGTGTAATTGTTGCGTTAAAACACTTGGGCATGGAGGATCCAGTCGAGGGTAGTTCTGTTTTTGTGATGGAGGTTTGATCACAGTGACGTTACAACCAAATTTAACCAGTTTATTGTGTTCTCTTTTTCCTCTGATGCTGAGAGCTCGGGGCATGGATGATCCAGTCAGGTCCTTGTGACTGTATTGTAATGTATGTTTGATTGAAGTACTGTCATAATGGTTTCAGTTTCTTGAAATTTTGAATTCAAGAGGATCTTGTATTTGAAGCTTTTCCTCCTTAGGCTGCTAGAAAATTGGATGTCCCCAACAGACCATTTTGTTCTCCTCAAATTCTTCCCCCTACTCACCACCATACTGCAATTTACTGACTGAAGTTATATTAAGACCTCACTTGCCTATGCGTGCCAACCCAGTTTTCTGAGTTAGAATGATATAATCTTGAGACTGTGTCCATTAGACCACCCTTAAATTTATTCATTGTGACATACAAAATAATGGGTACTTGGCTTACCTCTGCCACAATCGAGAGGTGACTTCTGGTGCAAACAAGTCTCATACGACCTACGCATTTGGAGGATGGACTTGTGTAAGTGGGATTGGGGTCTAGAAGAGACCGAAAGAGTCAATCTAACTCAGTTTCTTCATCGATCCTAGACTGAGAGGTCGTGCAACCCTTCGGAGAGAAGGGGGGGGTCTGGATCAAGTGGTATCAGAGATGATATTTTTTTCCGTATATTTCAAGAAAAAGGAGACAGAGCTTGAATTTATTTTGTAGATTTCAGGCAAAAGAGAAAGAGCAGGATGCCATAATTTTTCTTGTAGACAACATGCAAAGGGTGATACGGTGAAAGGAATAATCCGATAACATCAAGTGGTATCAGAAGTTGAAATTTTCTTGTAGACAATGGGTGAAAGGAAGGAAAAATGTTGATGCTCTGTAAGAAGGTTGTTGCACGCGCACGACACCAAAAAAATTTTAAACAACCAGGTGAGCTGTGAGAGAAGATGGAGATGCTCGAAGATGTAGAGTGATCCATAGGTTTTTTAGGAGGGCAGGTAGAAGGTGAAAATGGATACTGAAGGTCGTGAGTGTGGTCGAAGAGAAGGCTGCAAGAAGAAAATAAATCCATAGATGGATTTGGAGCTCAATGAAATAAGAGAAAGGATGGATTAGCTGACATTAAAAATGCAGTGAGATGCTAAAGTGCATTGGGTGTATGAGTGGCCCATGAAGAAGAAGGGGAAGTGGCCAGTTAAGAAATTTTTTTCCAGAGGACAACAACAGTTGTTAAAGAGGTGGTTGAGGTATGTCGAAAGGCTCAGAGATGAAGAGTAAGTGGTTCACATCTCTAGACCAGAAACTAGAAGGAACCTCATTGACGAGGAGGAGGTGAGATAAGATATAGATTTCATAAAATTCCAGGAGGGAAGAGATGAATTTTCAAATTGCCAGGTGGACAATGAAATGAGATCATTGGAGGATCTCATAGACTGTGAGGAGGACAATAGTGGAAATTCATATTTCCAAGTGGGCAATGATATGATACTAACAGAGCATTTCATAAACTGTCAGGTGGGAAAAAATGGACTTTCAAGTTGCCAGGTGGGCAATGGAAAGAGATTAGTGGAAGGTCTCATATACCACTAGAAGAGTAGTGCTGAAATTTCAAATTGAAAGGTGGGAAATGAGATGGGATCGATTGATCTCATATTCTACCAGGTGGGAAGAAGAGAAGTCCCAAACTGCCAGGTGGGCAGGGGGAAAGAGATGAGACTGTATGAGAGTCTCATAGACTCTATTGAGAGTTCATATCAGGAAGGAGTGATGATGGATAAAGATTCATGTGGATTTGCTGACCATGTGAATGAATATTATGAGAAGTTAAATACTCTCACCATCCAAGAGGAGGATTAGAGGAGCATTCTGATTACTGGGGGAATTCGAATATTCCTACCAGATAGCCCAGTTGAGGCCAGAACATGTTTTGTTGATGCAACAATAGGAGAAGGACAACAAGTGGTGACTGTCATGATGAAAGAGAAGATATCAAAAGTTTCCCAAGGAGAAGAGGAAGAAATGGAGCAAACATTGATGTCTAGCCTAGCAGAAGGAGAAGAGCATTCAGAAGAATGGCTCAAAATTTTTAGCCAGGAAGCTGAAACAAAGATGATTGCAACACTGGAGCCTACAACAGAAAGAGAAACAAACAACATATACCTTGTTGATCTGTATGCAAAATTGGAAGCCCTAGAGAGAAGGGTAATGGTGAAAAGATTGCACATCCGACAGGTCAAGTTGGAGGCAGATGGAGGAGCATACCAGCCAGAGGAGCAACTGGAAGAAGTTGGACTTGAACCAATGCAAGAGGAGATGACAGAAGAAGACAACATGTTAGTGGAGGATACTGAGAAACAGGTCAGTCAAGAGGAGACTACAGAACTAAATTTTTTAGCAGCGTGGCAAGCTAAGGCCACAAAAGAAGAAGAAAATGATATGGGGGATCAATATGATCTACCCACTAATAAGGAAGAGTTGCAACCGAGAAGACTGCATAAGAAGAGCTATCCACTGGAGAAGTTGGACATAGTGATAGAGAAGATCAGGAAGTTGATGCTGAAGTCAGCGCAAGAAGCATTCATCAAAGGAAAATTGAATAGAAGAGAACCTACAACAACAGTAGGGAAGAAGGAGAAGAAGAAGAAGAAGCAATAAAGTAGAGGAGCAAGAGGACAACTCCAGAAAAAAGTTTGGGATCCAGGAGGATTTAAACATTGGAGATGAGGAGCTCATGAGTAGGAGCTCATGTTTTTCCTAGCAGTGGAGTATAATGCAGTAGCATCACTCCACCTCAGCAAATGTGCCAACATGCCAATACGCAGACGTGCAATGGAGAAAGGGAGAGACACCGACCCTCCCATTTTTAAATTTTGAATATAATCCTATACATATTTTTGCGTGTTGTAAGACTGATAAATGCTAGGCCATGCCTTTGTACAGGTAGTGGTTAGGGTTTCCTTAAATGGTTACCTGTAGTAGGTCCATATCGTAGTCAGGTCTGGATAAACATTTATGGAATGTAGTCGTAAGAGTATGGTGTTGTAACTGAGACATTGATAGCACTAAGGCAGTGGTGAGGATAAGCTCATGGAGCCCTCGTTTTGTAATTAGGAGACTTGAGAGAGAGACATATCAGGTAGAGAGAGTCTTAGGAGAATTAGGAGGTAGAATGGTTCTCAGAGAGAGCTTGAGAGAACTGGGACTCTGTTGCAGTCCAATTTTTGTAAACATTTGTACATATACACAAAGATAATAGAAAAACAATTTTTCCTGCATATGGTTGCTCATGTGTTCATGTATTTCATGAATGAATGTTGTATATGTATGATAAGTTTCCTTTACAGTAGGGAGATAGATTTATCTGTCTTTGTTTGAGTTTGATTGTATCATTCTGGGTTCTTTAGGCCATGCAAGGAGTGCACAAAAAAACATTGGAAGTTCTATATCCAACGCAAGGAGTGCGCATCTGAACTCTGTGGAGTTAGTGAAGAATGTGCCAAGAAGCCGCTTCAGAGTGATCATAAATTCAAAGAGGAGCCTTATACTCTGTTGGCTCAACAAGAGGTTATTGAGGAGAATTTTCCAAGAGTGAACTTATACCCCTTCAAGGAGTGGAAGGGTCAAATACCTTTGAGGTCCGAGTAGTTGAAGCTCAAGGAGGAACAAAGTCATTGAATACTCTAGAGGAATACCTGTTCAAGGAGTGCACCAGACCAACATTCAGATGAAGTTTTGAAAGGATGTCATCTGAAGGCTAGTCAGAGCACAAGGAGTGCACACAGAGAGAACTTGTCTCAAGTTTGAAAGCTCAAAAGGTTGAGTGCAGAGTGTGTCAGGAAGGAACCATAAATATTATCAAGAAGACGCAGAAGGGACGAGTCCCTTAGAGACTGAGCAAGTTGAAATCTCAGGGAGAAGTAGTGCAAGTTTGCACGCAAAGTGCAAGTGTGCGCCAGGGATGAGGATAAATTACATTGCCAAAGCTCAGGAGGGATAGTGTTTCCAGAATGCAGACAAGACCCAAAGTCATCGGGATCATAAGAGAATGACCAAAGGTCAAGGCCTTTGATACATTGAAAATCTTCCAAGTCAAGGAGAAGTTGCAAGCTCAGGAAGAGGAGCGACAACAACCATTAGATCCACTGCAGAGGAGTAAATATGAACTGTTGAATCTCACGTCTAGGCACACAGGAAGAGTGCACAAGAGAATATCATATTTGGACCATAAGTGTTACACATTATTTTGGTCACTCTGGCATCCTACTGACTTCTCAGATTTAGTTGGATCATCCTCATCCATATAACCATCTCTCCTTCTCCTATATATTGAAAGGTTTCTCATGGAAAAGGTTAAGCAAGATTGAATGAAGAACTGGTGAAAGGATTGTGTGAAGAAATCTTTTTGGAAAGAAGCTTGAAGACTCTATTTGGTCTATCAAGTTGTACTAGATCTTCTTCATGAAAAACTAGAGAAAGCGTGTGTGTTGGAACCAAGGGTCACTGAAATTAAGCTTGCGACATCAAGGCGATTTGGTTGTATCTTCTACTTTCATTTAATATAATACAACGACATGTCCCTTTCCCATAAAATCACTCTTATTTTATTGCATAATTCCTTGATCATATGCATAGGTTGACATTGAATATACTTTTCTATCTTTGCTTTGGTTGGTTTGTGCTGTCTTGGACCTGATTTCACAAGAGCACCGGAGTGAAGTAGGAACAACAGAGACCTAAGGAAGTGATATAAAGGTATGTCACTCATTCCTCCTTAGTAGTAGATTCAATGACTGCAACTTAGAGAAAGAGTCGTGTCATGTCCTATTTTGTTCTAGATCCAGGTGGATCTGGGGAGATCTGTTAGTGTCTTCACCTACCAATTTATCTAGTAATAGGTGGAACAAAAGGTTTTCCTTTCTTATCTTCAGAGAACGCGTTAACAATTGGCTTATTTCTCAGATATGTGAGGGCTGGATTTCCTCCTTGGTCAGTGATTGTTATAGGAGTTTCTACTAACTTCAAATATTGTAACATAAATTCCTTTTGCTGGGGTATTCTACACATGTCCATAACCAATATATTTTCCTTCAATTTTTTCAAATCTTCTACTATGTTGTATTCTAGATTGTGTGATTCTCGTGTATGGATGTTTATAGGATTTCTTTGGGGGACAACAAATTATTTTGGGTGATCGAACGTTTTTTTTCCTCTCGAAGCATGGGAAATGGTAAGGTCGTTTGAGACCAGTTGAACCCTACTTTGCATTTGCACAGCCAAGTCCTCTGCGGGTGGTTCTTGAACCTCAAATAGATCATCAAAAGGCATTGGTAGGTCAAGGTCCCATAGCAGCATGGATGTTTCTTCCGGTGGGTCGACTTCTTCCTGATCAACAATATTCATAGCTGAGACGCTTGATTGTTCGGTAAGGGAAACTTCGTTTAGGAACTAGTTGGCCATCAAATTCATGGCATGCACCTATTGTGGAAAATCTCTTTTAGAATGTTTCTCTTGGTGATAGGTATAGAAAGATTCGCATGCTATATTTCCCAGATCGATGTTTAATTTGGATGGGGTGGGTTCAATTGCTTTGAATGATGGATTTCTTTTAAAAAAGGATTTATAGGGCCTATGCCCTTGGTTTCCTTCCCCTGCACTTCTTTTCATGTCTATGATTTTGTTTGACAACTTATTTATCATTCGTTGTAGGTATTCTATGTCTCCACTTCCTTTTTCAAGACCTTGTTCCATTTGTTTCTCTGGGGTTCTGGTCAACAAGAGTCCTCTCATGGGAGGAGGTGGAACTTCCTTCTTAATTAATGAGACCTATCCTTCTTTACATCCCTTCATTTGGAATTCTATATTTTTGGCTTCCTCAAAATTTTCAGCTAAGGTTGTTTTGGTAGCCCTCTTCACAAACATGGAAATGGAAGCAGGGAGAGAATTAGCATATACTTTGATTTGCAGCTCCTGAGTGGGTTTATCTTTGGGTTCAATTTTGTTTAGAATAGTGGTGAATTGTTGATTGAAGTATTTAACCTTCTCCTTTGAACTCATGGTGGCGGCGAACAACTTAGCCATCAAAGCTCCTGTAGTCGTTTCTTCTTCAAATTTGTCTAAAAACTCCTTTTGAAACTTCATCCAACTAGTTATGGACCCTACAGGCAAGTTAAAAGACCATGTGGAGGACTAATTCTCAAAATCATAGGGGAAAATCCTGCATACTATGTCTTCATGTTGGAAATTCATCAGTCTAATAGCTAGTATGAATTTTTTGATATGGTCTTCAAGAAATCCTGATGTTTCTGGGTAAAATTTAGGGAGTAACTTTTCTGGATGTCGGGGAAGGTTATGTACTCGTCCGGGGATGGAAATAGCATCTCTGGCCAACCAAGGTTGATTATTCTGAGGTGGGTTCCCCTTTCTTAATTATGTTCATTGTTATCTTCCATGTCGTCTAACTCTAAAACTGAGCATTCTGAGTTAAACCCTTCTTCATCAGATTCAAAATCATCGAGCTCAGAACAGTTACCAACTGGTGTTTCAAGGATTATATTGAGGGGTGTTCGATCTCAGTGAGGGAGAAATCTATCAGGTCTTATACTATGTGAAAAAAAACCTGGTCGGGGGTGTCGACCACTAGTCTGCTTACTTGTTTTCTACGAGGAAGTAATGGAGTTAGGGGTAGTACTCCAATTTTTCAGGCGTAAGCTCTTGTGATTCTTCTGAACTGGTTCAAATCCTCATGGGGAAGAGCGTAAGGTATTTCAGGGAATAAATTTTCTTCCTCTTGCTAGGGTGAGTTATTTGTTTTAGGAGTACTCAGTGTGTGTGGGATGTCTTGAGAATGAATATCCATGCACGTGGGATGTTTTGAATCTACAGGATGTGTGAAATATTATATAAAAAATATTGTCAACCATTCATTTATCAACCCCTCCTTCTAGTGCCAGTTCTTTTGAGGGGTCCTAAATCCCTTTAACTCAACAGTAGGAACCAAACCCATCGCCAAGGCCCAATTATACTCTACATCATTTGAAAGTGGAATGGTTATCCAGATCTGTCGATACGACCAAATAATCGATGGGATTTACATAGTGATTAACATGATATATTCTTATGAAAATTCCTTCTTCAGTCTAAATGTTCTCTTTTGTATTTTCTTTTATTAGGTGGGTCTGCTAAAAGATGTGTGTTGGTATAAACCAGCTAAGTAAAAAGGGGGAAATATTAACTACTGAAAAAGGATGAGCTTGGGATAACCCTCGTGCTCCAGCATGCAGAAAAATATTTTCACACCTACGACAATCCTAGTACTAATACATCAACTTACTGGTATTTCAATTATTGACTGAGATACAATTATCGAAAGAAAACATACATGCAATAAAATGATGGCAAGAAAATTAGTTTCCTTAGCTCTAATAACTAATCAGACATTAACACAATGATTTTCTTTCCATCATTAGAGATAAGAACTGTAAAAATATTGAATCAACTAACTTATCGATAGATTCAGAAACTCTTACTCATTACAACATCCATTCATGAGATAAAGTCAGAAGTAATTCCTCCTTATGATCCAATCACACACGCCTTTGATGTAAAACAAAAACTTGTCTCTAGTCCTAAACATGACTTCCTAATTGAGGTAGTTCCAAAATAGTTCTTTACAATTAAAAAATGAGGGTCTTTTCCAAAACCATAGACCTTTCTAAAAGGCCAATCCTCTTATTTATAACAATATATTAACTAAAAATAACCATCAAAGTACAAGCTAAGTAAAACAAAACACCGCTACATGGCGCTTCCATCTCTCTATCTTCTAAGAGTCATAAAATGGTTTCACTTAAGTGGATGAATCTTCTCATACTCTGACCATTTGACGAGGTTTCCAGATTTTCTCTTCTACTTTATGGGGGTAAACTATATAATAAAATAAACCAGATCTGAGTTTTGTGGCTTTTCTTTGTGTATTACTATTAGATTTTGATTGTTACATGTTATTTTTTTCATATAATCTCTTCTCTTGCAATAAAAAAACAAACTAAACCCTTACACAAGTATAAGGGGGCCTTACATGAAAATTGCTTGATAAAACTTCTCAATCAAAAAACACCAAACTTTAAAGGTTCCCAAGTAAATTTACTTGGGAATCTTACAGTTCCCTTGAGTTCTCAATAGAGAGATTTTTGGTTACATGTGCTATAGAGACCCTGATAAAAAAATGGGACGCTTGATGGACTGAGAGAAGTGAAGAGGTACATTCCTTGGGTTGGGCAGGTCAAGAGGAAGAGAGATAGAGTAAATTCAAGATAGTTGTAGGAGAATACCAGTGCATTGTGGGATATTGAGTTGTGAGAGGACTATGAGAGGCACATTTATTTTTTGGATTCCTAGCCACAACTTAGGGGTGACTTGTTTTTGATATTTAGAATAATAAGTTTATGGTTGGATGGAACTGTTGATATTATGGTAGCTGCGGGAGGTATTTACCTCCATGTGTAAACCTGACAAGGATAGAATACTCCGGGAAGCAAGAAGAAACCCTAATGAGCTAGCTAATAACCCTAGAATACTTGACGGCTCAAGAAGATAATTTATATTAANGTTTTTTTTCCTCTCGAAGCATGGGAAATGGTAAGGTCGTTTGAGACCAGTTGAACCCTACTTTGCATTTGCACAGCCAAGTCCTCTGCGGGTGGTTCTTGAACCTCAAATAGATCATCAAAAGGCATTGGTAGGTCAAGGTCCCATAGCAGCATGGATGTTTCTTCCGGTGGGTCGACTTCTTCCTGATCAACAATATTCATAGCTGAGACGCTTGATTGTTCGGTAAGGGAAACTTCGTTTAGGAACTAGTTGGCCATCAAATTCATGGCATGCACCTATTGTGGAAAATCTCTTTTAGAATGTTTCTCTTGGTGATAGGTATAGAAAGATTCGCATGCTATATTTCCCAGATCGATGTTTAATTTGGATGGGGTGGGTTCAATTGCTTTGAATGATGGATTTCTTTTAAAAAAGGATTTATAGGGCCTATGCCCTTGGTTTCCTTCCCCTGCACTTCTTTTCATGTCTATGATTTTGTTTGACAACTTATTTATCATTCGTTGTAGGTATTCTATGTCTCCACTTCCTTTTTCAAGACCTTGTTCCATTTGTTTCTCTGGGGTTCTGGTCAACAAGAGTCCTCTCATGGGAGGAGGTGGAACTTCCTTCTTAATTAATGAGACCTATCCTTCTTTACATCCCTTCATTTGGAATTCTATATTTTTGGCTTCCTCAAAATTTTCAGCTAAGGTTGTTTTGGTAGCCCTCTTCACAAACATGGAAATGGAAGCAGGGAGAGAATTAGCATATACTTTGATTTGCAGCTCCTGAGTGGGTTTATCTTTGGGTTCAATTTTGTTTAGAATAGTGGTGAATTGTTGATTGAAGTATTTAACCTTCTCCTTTGAACTCATGGTGGCGGCGAACAACTTAGCCATCAAAGCTCCTGTAGTCGTTTCTTCTTCAAATTTGTCTAAAAACTCCTTTTGAAACTTCATCCAACTAGTTATGGACCCTACAGGCAAGTTAAAAGACCATGTGGAGGACTAATTCTCAAAATCATAGGGGAAAATCCTGCATACTATGTCTTCATGTTGGAAATTCATCAGTCTAATAGCTAGTATGAATTTTTTGATATGGTCTTCAAGAAATCCTGATGTTTCTGGGTAAAATTTAGGGAGTAACTTTTCTGGATGTCGGGGAAGGTTATGTACTCGTCCGGGGATGGAAATAGCATCTCTGGCCAACCAAGGTTGATTATTCTGAGGTGGGTTCCCCTTTCTTAATTATGTTCATTGTTATCTTCCATGTCGTCTAACTCTAAAACTGAGCATTCTGAGTTAAACCCTTCTTCATCAGATTCAAAATCATCGAGCTCAGAACAGTTACCAACTGGTGTTTCAAGGATTATATTGAGGGGTGTTCGATCTCAGTGAGGGAGAAATCTATCAGGTCTTATACTATGTGAAAAAAAACCTGGTCGGGGGTGTCGACCACTAGTCTGCTTACTTGTTTTCTACGAGGAAGTAATGGAGTTAGGGGTAGTACTCCAATTTTTCAGGCGTAAGCTCTTGTGATTCTTCTGAACTGGTTCAAATCCTCATGGGGAAGAGCGTAAGGTATTTCAGGGAATAAATTTTCTTCCTCTTGCTAGGGTGAGTTATTTGTTTTAGGAGTACTCAGTGTGTGTGGGATGTCTTGAGAATGAATATCCATGCACGTGGGATGTTTTGAATCTACAGGATGTGTGAAATATTATATAAAAAATATTGTCAACCATTCATTTATCAACCCCTCCTTCTAGTGCCAGTTCTTTTGAGGGGTCCTAAATCCCTTTAACTCAACAGTAGGAACCAAACCCATCGCCAAGGCCCAATTATACTCTACATCATTTGAAAGTGGAATGGTTATCCAGATCTGTCGATACGACCAAATAATCGATGGGATTTACATAGTGATTAACATGATATATTCTTATGAAAATTCCTTCTTCAGTCTAAATGTTCTCTTTTGTATTTTCTTTTATTAGGTGGGTCTGCTAAAAGATGTGTGTTGGTATAAACCAGCTAAGTAAAAAGGGGGAAATATTAACTACTGAAAAAGGATGAGCTTGGGATAACCCTCGTGCTCCAGCATGCAGAAAAATATTTTCACACCTACGACAATCCTAGTACTAATACATCAACTTACTGGTATTTCAATTATTGACTGAGATACAATTATCGAAAGAAAACATACATGCAATAAAATGATGGCAAGAAAATTAGTTTCCTTAGCTCTAATAACTAATCAGACATTAACACAATGATTTTCTTTCCATCATTAGAGATAAGAACTGTAAAAATATTGAATCAACTAACTTATCGATAGATTCAGAAACTCTTACTCATTACAACATCCATTCATGAGATAAAGTCAGAAGTAATTCCTCCTTATGATCCAATCACACACGCCTTTGATGTAAAACAAAAACTTGTCTCTAGTCCTAAACATGACTTCCTAATTGAGGTAGTTCCAAAATAGTTCTTTACAATTAAAAAATGAGGGTCTTTTCCAAAACCATAGACCTTTCTAAAAGGCCAATCCTCTTATTTATAACAATATATTAACTAAAAATAACCATCAAAGTACAAGCTAAGTAAAACAAAACACCGCTACATGGCGCTTCCATCTCTCTATCTTCTAAGAGTCATAAAATGGTTTCACTTAAGTGGATGAATCTTCTCATACTCTGACCATTTGACGAGGTTTCCAGATTTTCTCTTCTACTTTATGGGGGTAAACTATATAATAAAATAAACCAGATCTGAGTTTTGTGGCTTTTCTTTGTGTATTACTATTAGATTTTGATTGTTACATGTTATTTTTTTCATATAATCTCTTCTCTTGCAATAAAAAAACAAACTAAACCCTTACACAAGTATAAGGGGGCCTTACATGAAAATTGCTTGATAAAACTTCTCAATCAAAAAACACCAAACTTTAAAGGTTCCCAAGTAAATTTACTTGGGAATCTTACAGTTCCCTTGAGTTCTCAATAGAGAGATTTGTGGTTACATGTGCTATAGAGACCCTGATAAAAAAATGGGATGCTTGATGGACTGAGAGAAGTGAAGAGGTACATTCCTTGGGTTGGGCAGGTCAAGAGGAAGAGAGCTAGAGTAAATTCAAGATAGTTGTAGGAGAATACCAGTGCATTGTGGGATATTGAGTTGTGAGAGGACTATGAGAGGCACATTTATTTTGTGGATTCCTAGCCACAACTTAGGGGTGACTTGTTTTTGAGATTTAGAATAATAAGTCTATGGTTGGATGGAACTGTTGATATTATGGTAGCTGCGGGAGGTATTTACCTCCACGTGTAAACCTGACAAGGATAGAATACTTCGGGAAGCAAGAAGAAACCCTAATGAGCTAGCTAATAACCCTAGAATACTTGACGTCTCAAGAAGTAAATTTAAATTAAGTTAATAGCCTCTAAGAGAAGAAGTCGGCCTAAGCAGTTAGCCAGAATTAGTATAAATATATGAAGCCATTTCTCACTCTGGCAGGCAGTATCAGAATTGCAGAGCAACAAATTGTGTGAACTGCAGTGCCTAGTTTTGTGTGCAGGTTTGGAGGAGAGCTTCCATTGCAGCTGTTGTAGCTAGCAGATCACATTTGTCTTAGACTATCTCTTGGTTAGGGTTTGGAGTATCTGATCATCTCTTATTGGTGCGCTATCCATGGGGAAAGGTGCACTACCCTTTGTTTGGCTATCTAGCCTAGGGTTTTCTTCTGGAGTGATTCTATGTCAAGGTTAAGGTGCTCGGAGGGTGGCTTCAACCTATGGTTGGGTGACAATAGTGATATTGTCAATGGTAAAATGAGCACATCCGTTATATTCTACTAGGTTATGGGCCCACACCTCCTTCATTCAGTCTAACCACTGGAAGGAACAATATCCATAAGGATATTGATCTCGTTGAAGAACTGTCGCTAGGGTTTCTAGCAGGAGCAATCACCAAAGCACTACAGCTAGGGTTACTAGCAGGTGCAGTTGTAGAAACCCTAATCCTCTCATTGAGGCACCTTAAGTGAAGGGATTGAACTAATATCTAGATAGATTAGTGCACCCTAGCTTAGTGCATCTCCTGGTACTCTCAACAAGCCAAGACATGAAGTTTGAGTTTTTGGTCAAATCTAGGAGTTGACCAAGTCAAAGCAACCATGACTTATTCTATGAAGTCTGAGAAAAAGTTAGATGGAGCTTCTAAATTCAGAGCATGGAAGACAAGGATTTACCTCATCCTTGCCAAGAATAAAGTGCTTGATATCGTGAAAGGAAATATCGTGAAACCGGAGTTTGAAGAAGGAAAAGAGAAGGAACTGTAGAACATTGTAACTATGGAGAAGTTCAAAGATGGTGACATCAATGCCATGAGTATCATAGTGGATTCCATAAAATACCACTTGATACCCTACATCTCCCACCCTGACTCATCTAAGAATATATACGATGCCCTAACAAACCTCTTCTCAGTCAGAAACATTGGACAAGTAATGAGTGTAAAGAATGAGCTCCGTGACATGAAGATGAATGATGATCATAGCATACCATCATACTTTGTGAGGATCTCCCAGTTAAGATATGAAATACAAGCTATTGAAGAGATTATTTCAGAAAAGGAATTGGTAAACATAGTACTCAATGGTCTTCCCAAGACGTGGGATGCATTTGCCGCAAGCATGAACACAAGGAAGGAGTATCCTACATTTGAATAACTTTGGACTTGATGTGCTCAAGAAGAATCAAGGATCAGTGCAAAAGAGAAACCCCAAAAGAGGTACGATGATCAAGCCTTCACAACAAGATTCAATAATTTCAGGAACAAAAGGAAGTTTGGTTCAAGGAGGAAGCCAAATCAAGATAAAGATATTTCAGAAGTAAAATGCTTCAACTGTCAAAAGTATGGTCACTACAAGAATCATTTTCCCGAGCTAAAGAAAAGGAAGGGGACACATGAAGCATCAGTTTCCAAAGAAAATGAACCTACAAAGAAGACCAAGAAGGATGAAAGAGATTTCTTCTTCTGAAGGTAACAATACTCTTCTTAGTTCTTGTACATATCTTGTTTGTATAATCTCTATACATATCTTGTATATCTATCTCTTAGAATATAATATGTTCCAAGAAGAACTACACCTATGGAAGAACAACAAGATAAGGATTTCTATCATTATACAAGTCAGACAATACACATGAAAGGATGAAATACATCATGTGGAAGTTATTACAAGAGACTTAGAAGAAGCAAGACAAAAAGAAGTCAACAACCAAGAGGAAATTGAAGAAAGACCTATAACACTGTGTAGAAGAGAATAAGAATGATGATGGAAGCATGGAATCTCCTAGATGGAGGGAGTCGATTATATATCACCAAAAAGAAGAGCATGCATTCATACATGAAGAAAGGATTAGGAGGGAGATAATCCTATGATCCATTGAAGATGATGAAGTACATATCCATGTCAACAAACATGAAAATAAGTATGTGTTTAGTTCAACCTTAGAACAAGACCTCTTCGAAGAGAAGATTTAAAGTATCCCTGGTTGTCCATCCACATCCATGATCCTATGATGAAAGAAAGAAATGGAATTTTTAGGGCATGGAATATACTCCATGGACCCAAGAGCTAAAGAAAAACACGAGGAAGAAACATGAAGATTCCAAGAAAGAGAAGCCAGAAAAACCAGTCATTGTATCGGGAATCACAAGACTACCAGCCTAATATGAACTCACTAAAAGAAATAAAGTAGAGGAACTGGAAATCGTGATAAATAAATAGTGTATGGAAGACTTATGAAAGCATTGCGAGATCTAGAACTAGAGGTTCTCCCATATGGAAGGAGAAGACTATGATGATTACTTGTTCCAATAAACCAGACATATCTCTACACGAGTCATTATATCATCCGCAACATCCATGAGTCAGAGTTCTACATCAGATAAATGCAAAGGATGTTCTCCCGAGCAATTGAACAAAGAACAACAACCTCAAGACTTTGAGGCTCTTGTATGCAGATGGAAAAAGATAACTTGGTGGAGAACCTCCAGTGCACAGCAAAAGCGTGGTGAAGATTTTCTATAACAAAGATATTGTATCAAGATGATTACT
>JZKD02S1676333.1:68351-78691 GCA_000966675.3 Picea glauca | reverse complement strand
CCTTAACCATCTCATTTTGCAAATAACAGACATCCTCCTCTCCCACTCGCTCAGGGAATAATGCCAAAATAAAATAAATTATATCAAATGAGTGAAAAGTAGGAGAGGGTATGCATATAACTCCATTGAGGCTATGAATGCTCCCTGGAAGAGGATAAAGTTCTATGATGTCGAGGTGACTCCACCGAGGCTATGGATGCTCGTTGGCAATAGAGCAACACTGTAGCAAGTGAATGATGATAACTAAAATTCCTAGTGCTAGTGAATGATTTACTCGACTCTTTTCAAAAGAGGGCATGGGTCATGGTTAAAAGAAGCGAATGTGGAATAAAGGTTGAAACCCCACAGGCAGGCCCGGATTCACCAATCGAGGAATTTCAAATGCAAGGACTTAAGAGGATATGATTAAAAAACCAATTAAGTTCCTAACCATCTTCTGCATCAGCTAAGCCCAGGGAAGGAACAAAGATTCTTCTTTCTCCTAGTAAGTTTCCATTTGTTAAGCACTCAACACACCCTAAAATCCTTATCAAATTTTGTCACTTTTGGGTACCACTTGTTTTCTTCATTTGTCTGACTCGATTTCATTTTGGGAAATGGTTTATCTCTGTTTGTTTTCATTTCTCTTATCACCTAGTCAGGTTTGTTTGAACTTGTGAAACATCATGTCTAAAAGAAATTAACACTTGAATTAAGAATCGACAACTAAACACTGCACCTAACGCGCTTAGATTCGACGTCTGAAAGAATTCAAGTAAGTAAAGGAACCACACAGAGACAATAGTTTTCAAGCACCGATCCTCATCGGAATTGACATAAGGAAGTTTTAGTTTGCGTAACTTATTCGCATAAAGGTTCGAGAGATAGACAATCCCCTTCAACATCGACAAAACACAAGAAATATAGTCCTTAACAAAAGACGCAAAGAAATCATCGATAGCTGACTCCCAATGAGCCTTATCAGAATCAGGGAAATCTAGAAAGGTTACAACAATCATTTTGACTATGATAGAATTATCATCGATCGTCGATCCCTGATGCGTTTTCGGCATCGGGACTTTTTCGAGGGAGCCAATCTGAGAGCACTTGGGTAGGTTTATCCTCGATCGTCGATCCCTGACACTTTTCAGCGTCATTAATATAGTATTTGGTTTTAGAAAAAATGGATTAAATAAATTTCTAACTCCAATTAACACGAGCGAATTAAGTCACTGGTCTCAAATGCCACGCGTCTTTACCAAGTAAGAGGGTCGTACGGTCTAGTTTTATCCCGAGTCATTTTTGGTTCCCTAGGTCCTAATCACACCTTTGAGTCATATTTTCCATGTCATCTCTGTATGGTAAGATCAACTGGCATCAGAGATTTTGCAGGAGGATATCAATGAAAATGTTCACAACACAATCACGACCCCCTATCCACCAACTGAAAGGGCGGAACGTTGGGACGTTTGCAGCATTAGATACGATCGAATTTTGGTCATTTAAGGAACTAGTTAATGCCCAATCCCACATTATTTTCTACCCCATGTGCCGATTAGACAACAACATTTTGAAATCACCGATAAACCACATTACCACCCATGCCTTCATTGTCAATCCACGATGAATTTAAGTTTAAAAACCTCTAAATATCCGGCGACAGATTTGTTGAAATTTCATTCATAACCCGAATTGAATGGTTGATGCGACATGGTAATATCATCCCTGTTTAAATCTCTAGAACTATTTTGAACAAATTCATTCTACACGTAAGTGAATTCTAGAGCCTTTGAAGGAGCAGAGTAAGAAACTCGAGACTGTACTAACCCTTTTGATTATCAAAACCAGGTTTAACATTATTCAAAGGTATGTATCCAAGTCTGTTAACTCGTTGTTTATAATTTATATATGTTCATTCGGTTTCTTACATAGTCTCTAAAATCTTCTCTAGTTGCAGGAAGAGTGCCACTGAGAAATCCAACCACTAGACGCTCGCCTAGAGCACCAAAGCTGAAAGAAGCCAAGATAGGTGAAGGCTCCTCCCTTACCTCGACAAAGAAATATTTTTCCTAGCCTCCAGCCTTCGATGATACTGAAGCAAGCATTGGGTCCAAAATAATGCTCCCACAGTAGGGGGATCTATTTAATAGGAAGAATACCTAAAATATATCCCACACAATGATCCAAACGTAAGGACGCTCGATGACCAAGTGTTCTTGAACATCTGACGATCATATCTACACATGGTGGCGAGTAGAACCCCAATTTTCCCCTACATAGAGGTTCTAAAGTGGCTCATCGACTGCACAGACAAGAAGAAATGCTTGATCAATGATGAAAACGGTAGATGTGTCAGAGTTTTACTCCCAACATAAGTCCATAAGTACTATAAGATCAAGGACCCACAAGAGTGGCTCAACATGGACTTCGTGGTGAAGTTTTATGAGTTCCATGACACCAGCTGGTTGATGGCCTCATGGTGGAAGGAGGAAAATAAATTCACTAACCAGAGAAATGGTCAGTATGGAACGATTAATATTAGGGAGCCATACATCTATTTGATGGCTCTCATCTGCCAGTTATATGAAGAAAAGGACTGCTCCAAGTTTTCAGAAGCATGGATTCCTTTGGCATACACAGTTGAAATCGTCGGGAGAAGCTTCAACTAGGGAGTGATAATATCAAAACAATTAATCATATGTGTACAGCAGGCCCAGACGTCGAAGGAAGGAGAGGCACCAACTTTCTACATGGCCTCGTACATGCTCGATGTCATGTGCACAAGGAACATCTTCGCTGACATGAATATAAGTTGGAATGTTGCAGAGCTCTCGGTCCACGTCTATTTCAGCATACTATGGGAGAATAGGTACAAGAAATATTACGCATTCATCTGTGATGAATTCATCGCCCACATTTATTTTATTATTTTTAAGAAGGAATGCCCAAGGTTATCGGTGGCANTTATCAAATTTTGTCACTTTTGGGTACCACTTGTTTTCTTCATTTGTCTGACTCGATTTCATTTTGGGAAATGGTTTATCTCTGTTTGTTTTCATTTCTCTTATCACCTAGTCAGATTTGTTTGAACTTGTGAAACATCATGTCTAAAAGAAATTAACACTTGAATTAAGAATCGACAACTAAACACTGCACCTAACGCGCTCAGATTCGACGTCCGAAAGAATTCAAGTAAGTAAAGGAACCGCACAGAGAAAATAGTTGTCAAGCGCCGATCCTCATCAGAATTGACATAAGGAAGTTTTAGTTTGCGTAACTTATTCGCATAAAGGTTCGAGAGATAGACAATCCCCTTCAGCATCGAAAAAACACAAGAAATATAGTCCTTAACAAAAGACGCAAAGAAATCATCGATAGCTGACTCCCAATGAGCCTTATCAGAATTAGGGAAATCTAGAAAGGTTACAACAATCATTTTGACTATGATAGAATTATCGTCGATCGTCGATCCCTGATGCGTTTTCGACATCGAGACTTTTTCGAGGGAGCCAATCTGAGAGCACTTGGGTAGGTTTATCCTCGATCGTTGATCCCTGACACTTTTCAACGTCATTAATATAGTATTTGGTTTTAGAACAAATGGATTAAATAAATTTATAACTCCGATTAACACAAGCGAATTAAGTCACTGGTCTCAAACGCCACGCGTCTTTACCAAGTAAGAGGGTCGTACGGTCTAGTTTTATCCCGAGTCATTTTTGGTTCCCTAGGTCCTAATCGCACCTTTGAGTCAGATTTTCCATGTCATCTCTGTATGGTAAGATCAACTGGAATCAAAGATTTTGTAGGAGGATATCAATGAAAATGTTCACAACACAATCACGACCCCCTATCCACCAACTGAAAGGGCGGAATGTTGGGACGTTTGCAACATTAGATACGATCGAATTTTGGTCATTTAAGGAACTTGTTAATGCCCAATCCCACATTATTTTCTACCCCATGTGCCGATTAGACAACAACATTTTGAAATCACCGATAAACCACATTACCACCCATGCCTTCATTGTCAACCCACGATGAATTTAAGTTTAAAAACCTCTAAATATCCGGCGACAGATTTGTTGAAATTTCATTCATAACCTGAATTGAATGGTTGATGCGACATGGTAATATCATCCCTGTTTAAATCTCTAGAACTATTTTGAACAAATTCATTCTACACGTAAGTGAATTCCAGAGCGTTTGAAGGAGAAGAGTAAGAAACTCGAGACTGTACTAACCCTTTTGATTATCAAAACCAGGTTTAACAAGATTCAAAGGTATGTATCCAAGTCTGTTAACTCGTTGTTTATAATTTATATATGTTCATTCGATTTCTTACACAGTCTCTAAAATCTGCTCTAGTTGCAGGAAGAGTGCCACCGAGAAATCCAACCACCAGACGCTCGCCTAGAGCACCAAAGCTGAAAGAAGCCAAGATAGGCAAAGGCTCCTCCCTTACCTCGACAAAGAAATATTTTTCCTAGCCTCCAGCCTTCGATGATACTGAAGCAAGCATTGGGTCCAAAATAATGCTCCCACGGTAGGGGGATCTCTTTAATAGGAAGAATACCTAAAATATATCCCACACAATGATCCAAACGTAAGGACGCTCGATGACCAAGTGTTCTTGAACACCTGACGATCATATCTACACATGGTGGCGAGTAGAACCCCAATTTTCCCCTACATAGAGGTTCTAAAGTGGCTCATCGACTGCACAGACAAGAAGAAATGCTTGATCAATGATGAAAACGGTAGATGTGTCAGAGTTTTACTCCCAACATAAGTCCATAAGTACTATAAGATCAAGGACCCACAAGAGTGGCTCAACATGGACTTCGTGGTGAAGTTTTATGAGTTCCATGACACCAGCTGGTTGATGGCCTCATGGTGGAAGGAGGAAAATAAATTCACTAACCAGAGAAATGGTCAGTATGGAACGATTAATATTAGGGAGCCATACATCTATTTGATGGCTCTCATCTGCCAGTTATATGAAGAAAAGGACTGCTCCAAGTTTTCAGAAGCATGGATTCCTTTGGCATACACAGTTGAAATCGTCGGGAGAAGCTTCAACTAGGGAGTGATAATATCAAAACAATTAATCATATGTGTACAGCAGGCCCAGACGTCGAAGGAAGGAGAGGCACCAACTTTCTACATGGCCTCGTACATGCTCGATGTCATGTGCACAAGGAACATCTTCGCTGACATGAATATAAGTTGGAATGTTGCAGAGCTCTCGGTCCACGTCTATTTCAGCATACTATGGGAGAATAGGTACAAGAAATATTACGCATTCATCTGTGATGAATTCATCGCCCACATTTATTTTATTATTTTTAAGAAGGAATGCCCAAGGTTATCGGTGGCAGCCAAGAAAATGATAGCCAAGGTAGGCCATTGGTACTTGGATGAATGCTCAACATACATCATGGTGTTTGGGGCCATCGGAGCACCACATCTCCTACCCACTCATGTCCCAGACCAACTCATCATGGGAGAAATCTATTATCAGACCATCCTGTAGGGCTATAATGCCACAATGGTCAAAGACAAGAAACAGGCTTTCATACCCTATGGTTTCCATGTGGGGTTCTATCTTGTAAAGGACACTACTCAAGCCAAACAAGAAGGGTTGAGCCAACTTGAATTCAGGTTCCCAACAGGTCGATTCCACAAGCATAACCCTAAAGGCCTGGTCCTCCAACATGCTTCGCAAGTATCATCCTGTTGGCCATATTCTCATGATAAGTTTGAGGATGAAATATTCACAGAGAGTGTGTAGGACTGGGATGAGGTGGTGCAGAGGATGGCCAACCCAAATATGACCAGGTTCAATTCCATGAGAATGGATGAATAGGTGGAAAATATAGAGAAGTCATCTCAAGTGGCCCTCAGAGCCAGGGAAGAAATCAGAGTGGTAGAGACAACAAAGGCACAAAGAAGGGGATTGTTCTTGACACCAGAGGCACAAACAAGGGGATTGATTTTAATGACAGAGGCACAGAGATTCATTGATCAGTTGTAGAATGACATGGATCTCATATATATGACGAGGGTTCCCACTAACAATGCAGTCACAAGAAGAGTAGAGCCAAGTGGCTCAGAGCCAATACAACTTGAAGGAATCACCGTGCCAGAAAACCCTGAAATTCCACCACCACATATCAGATCACCAGGGGGAATTTCAGCCCAGCCTGAGATATCAAGGACACAAGGGAGGACCAGTGTACCAAAACCCCTTGTATGATTTAATAACTATATATGATGATGAGGAGAGTTCAAAGGTTTCTCTGGTGACTCTGGTGCAAATCATAGAGGAGAAAGAACCTAAGAAAGCATCCACCTGGGTCCCAATGCTCCAAGTCAGAGCCATCCGTAGAATGAGCATGAGGTAGAAAGTGCCTTGGATGCTGAGCCGCTCGACATACTGAGAACCCCAATGGAAATCTCGAGGGATGATCTAGGATCGGTGTTGCCACAGGGGTAGACCCAGGGTTCAATGCTTCAACAACGCACCAACAAAACCCTAACTACTGGCCCTTTCGACAACACCTGTGAAGCAGATGAAGTCTCACCCGAGGTAGAGGTAGGGGGGTTGTAGGACTCAAGTGTCTACAACCTATATGGGACAAAGATCTATGATCACAATACTGAACAAAGAACTTAGCAATTAATGTTCATTAGTCTTTGACCCTTATTCACATCACAGATAAAAATCTTAATTACATAACAACGCAGTATTCAACAAGATCTAATCATATCTAACCATTTAACACATAGCATCGAACAAATATAGCATTCATTCATGTTATTAATCACTAAGCTACTACATCAGATGCATCTAACATACATAAAGATTCAACACTAAGCATAAATCACATCAATAACAAAAAGCAATCACAACACAGGATATACGTGGTTCACCCCCAGCATGGGGCTACATCCACCAACTCTTCGTCTTCTTTATTATCTTTCTTCAATATTATTACATGCATAGAGCCACAAATACAACTTTGCATAGGACAGGAGATCAACGTGCACTTTTCTATATCCTCCTTCCCTGAGTTTGGTACATCATAGAGCCTTCTTACAATCACTTGCGCTTAACTCTGTAAGTTATAAACACATAGTATGCACGTAGCCTTCACAACTAATCACACTTAGCAAACTTTACATATCTTGCACAAATCCAACCTAGATATGATCTTATGCTTCTTACAATGCCTAGCTACTTATTTATACATTCACAAATGGGGCCTAAGCATGGGTAAACCCATGGGCCAATATCCCATACCCGTTACATAATCCCTAAACCCAAAAATCCCACAAAAAGGGGGCGAGATCCCACGATTTCTGCTTCGCCTGGGTGCTCTGTCTTCGAACCACCTGCCAAAGTCCCAAAAATGGTCAAAAATGACCAATGTTCTCCAAAACTTGGTTGAGGTCCAACAGACCCCCAACACTCACCTGTGACATGTCCTGAGTCACTCTGATCTGGGAAAATCTACTTCAAAGGCCTTGAGCTTGGCTCGAAGTGCCTCGACTTACTTCTTTTCCAGAGCCTCCTGGTCGGTGATATCCTGAATTATTTTCTTGGTGACAGGTCCTTCCAAGCATTGTTCCACTGTGGTGACCACTTGTTCCAGCTGTGCACCTTGTCCCTTGATCTCCTCAAAAAGGGTGTAGGCTTCGTCCTGCACCGAATAGAGTCTCTAGGTCACCTCCATGACTTTACTCTGGATGGCATGGACCTACTGTTGAACTGCGTGCTGTTCTTGTGACCTTTTCATCTTCTTGATCACTGACAATAGCTTCAAATATGCTTGTACTATTGTTACTTGTTTCTTTTCTTCCTGGAGCTATGACTCCAATGTCCTTAGTTCTGGATCCTTTGCAAGATGCTCATATGTTTGTGCACTTCCATTACTGAGTTGCTTCCATTCTAAGGCCAATGCCTTGATTCTTTCGACTGTGCTCGGGGCAGTTTCTTCCCTTTGATATCGCACTTCCTGTGAAGTGCTTGACACTGCTTTCAATTCTAGTTCTACTACTCTTTCTTGGAGCTATTGAATAGCTTCAACGAGCTTCCCCACTTGGCTCTCATTTGTTTCCTCTTCCATTTGTGCCAGGCCCAACATAAAGCAAATTTCTCTAGTGACTGCTTCTTTAACTCCAATCTGCTCGACGAGCATTTGTTCTTTTTCCTTCTTGATCTGCACTCTATCCTCTACAAACTTTGCCTGGAGGTCACCTTTCTCTTGCTGTGAAAACCGATGTTGCTCTAGGGATTCCTCCTTTGCTTGATGTAATGCCTCTGTGGCCTACTTTTTTTCTTCTTGGATGCAACAAAGGCGAGCCTCTATCACATCTGCTATTCTACATAGCTGGGTAGGATCATCTCCTACTTCTATGCCCCCTGATGAAAATGACGCCATAGATACTGCGCAACTCAAATAATGAGCCTGTTGTACCCCTTTGAGCTCTGCCTCAATCCGATCATACATTTTCTCCTGATAACTGTGTTTCTAGCCATTCTGGAGCATTGTTCTAATGGTGAGGGTACCTCCAACGGTCATATTGCTTCACCATGGTGAAGTGTTAGTCTGCATTGTTCTTCTATTCTGATGAGATTCAATTTCTGCAAGCCTTCCTTTTGCGAATTCCTCTCTAGAACCTCCTGCAAATTTTCTAGATTTGATTTATTCTTACTGATATTTCTTTCTTTCTTTCTGGTGATCTACGTCTCTGGATTCCTCTTTCCATTCTTGTTCTTATCTTTTCTTAGCATAGTAACTTCACACTGCTAGGGGTCTTTCATAGGGTTCGAGGGTAATACTTCTTCTCTTAGTGTTTCTTGAGTAGGTGCTCTTCTCTTCTGCATGGATAAGTTCTTTAAGCCTTCTTTTATTCTTTCAACTTCGACAACAAGGTCTCTGGCCCTTAATAGCTTCAAGTTTTCCTCTTGTTCTTCTATTAAGTGCGTTATTCTCCTAGCCATGAAATCCCTTAATTCTTTCTTTTTCGATTCTATAGTTTTCTCTTCTTCTTTCCTTCGGATATGATCTCTCTCAATCCAAGTCCTTCCTAAAAAAAGTGCAAAAGGAGTGTTGTTCTCAACAAACTTAATGACCTTGAATTCTTCTTCTATCGATGTTCCATGAGAACTCATAGTAACATGAGTAAGTCTTCCACATAGGGTTATCAACTTTCCTTTAAACAATCCTATTCCTCCCAATGAAGTAACCATAGCAGGCTTTCCTAAAGTTTCCCAAGTACTTTCTGTCATGATATTAACCTGTGTTTCTGCGTCCAATACACAGTCTATGTCAAAGTCTCCTATTATTGTTTCTATGCACTGATTCTCTTTTAATATATTTGGTAAACTGATGTCTCTGTGATCATTCAATGTTCCTTTCATCTGCAATAATATAGCCTCTTATTATTTTTGGTTCTTTATCATAGCCTTGATCTTTTGACCTTCTTCATGGTTTTCTTGTTTCATGTTCATCTTTTCAACTTTAGCAATCATTCTAGAGAAATCTAAATGTTCAAGTCCAATAGATTTACAACAAAGACAAATAGGACCTCTATGTTGGAAAAATAGGACCGTGGAGCAATAAAATAAAACAAATGCAGAAACGGAACATAGAAGATACACAATACAATAGAGAGACAGATTTACGTGGTTCACCCAGTGTGGGCTATGTCCACCAGAGAAATTGCCAGGTCTTTCCTTTATTATTATCCAACATATGAAGGGATACAACCTACATCAAACCCACTGTAACTTCCTCTTCTTTCTCTCATAGTCTCCTATTTCAGAATACAATATTCGCCATCAACCATAACCGCAAATACATTTCCCTCATAAAAGAGGGTTGCCTTCTAGGGAAAAAAACCCTAACATAATCTATATCATTAGATCTGCAACCTTATAATGAACGGTCCAGATTTACAATGAAATTACAATATACATTTAAGAGGAAAATTTTCCTTCAGGGGATTCGCCCCCGAATCCTCGCTGGGGGCCCGCTTGCCCCTAGACCCCCAGCCAAGGGGATAGTGTTGGACAACTGAGAGGGGGGGGGGTGAATCAGTTGTTACCGTGCTTAAACAATTATGCTTCTTTTAAACTTGTTGCCGAGACACTAAATGATGATCACAATAATGTAGGGAAATAAACAATGGCACATTCAACATCAGTCACATATATGAGAAACAAAGAGACAGATATTTCCTGAGGAAACCCATACAGGGTAAAAACCTCTTTTTCTTTATATGAAAAGTAACGGTTACAATCTTTACATTATCATACATATGAGCACCAACTCATAATGAGGATAGAACCT
>JZKD02S1676333.1:20872-35653 GCA_000966675.3 Picea glauca | reverse complement strand
TGTGCTCATCTAGACGGCTCAAACTTCAGCGCCTAGATCTATGGTCTATATTGGATTCTGGACCCCCCCATACATTTTTCCTTTAACGGTGAGGGGGTGGGGGGGGGCTCCAGAATGTGTTTTAAAGATCGCGCACAGATATGTGGTTGAGAAGGAAGCACGCAAATCAACGGCTCATGGTGTTTTTCAGACCCCCTCAGTCGATTTTCCTTTAACGATGGGGGGGGGTCCAGAATGGAATTTTCCTCTGGCGGGGCCCCTATCTATACATGGAATGTATCCATTGGTTCCGAATCCCACTGCCTATTACTATTTGACATACCTCGTCACCTCAGGACATCATTATACACCTTTTTCTTAAGAGTCACATCCCATAACTCTGTCAGTCTTTCTCCCTCGTTCACCCATGGCAAGTCCCTTCGCCATGGTTTTTTCCCCCAATCAATACCCACCACATCACTCAACCATATGCTATAGTTATTGTCACCTACCATCTCATGGTCTAAATGACCTGTTGGCCATTTATTACTAGCTAACTTATCCGTTAACCAGCTGACATATCTCTCGCGCCCAATGGATATCTGTTTTCTTAAAACTACCCTCACCCTTCTTTCCCTCACCATTTACCTAGTCGTCGCACCAGAGAATTTTCCCCATTTTCCTCTCCGTTACAGTCAGTCACCCACATCTACAGTCATCTCCGCTAACCTTTGTTTTATTTGCAGGTATTGTTACAGTGATGGTGTCAAAGTCAAAGAGAACAGAAGGTGAGGAGAATCCTTTTCTCCCGCCTCCTGTCGACCTCGACAAGATTCCTCTGGCTGACAAAGACTACTTAATCGCAGACACAAGATGCGATTTCAACTTCGCAGACCTACACTCATGGCTTAAAGAAGTCTTCCTAGACCAGAGTGACGAAATTGGGCTCTAGGAGTCCAACCTACCCTTGTATCTTTTCCCCCAGATTCACCACTTTCCAGAATTCGCCCTCAAGTGCCAAGTCCATTATATCCCCGAACAAAGAGCCATTGTGTCCACGTCTGGGGAAATTATTTTCCTCATCACACCAGAAACCATCGACCAAATGATGCAGATATCATGAGCTGAATCTACCTCACCTTTTAACCTCAAAATCATCACAGAGCTCTACCAGAAGTTGTCGTTTCCCCAAAGAGCTCATATTTTTTAGCTTTTCCTTCCACAATCCACTTAGCTCCCCACTACAAACCCCCCTTATCCTTCCTCCCTGTTCTCAATAAAAGGAAACCAGGTCATCACATCACTATGTGCCTTGCTGGGATATTTTTCAGATCAATGGGTAGATGAACCCATTTTGGGATTTCTGTCTATTTTCTCCACCGATGAGAAACCCACTACACAGTTTGACTACAACACGTTCCTGGCGGACAAAATTCACAAACAATTCATAAATTTCACTAGAGAAGGTATGTTTTGGTATTCTGCAATACTGGCATTCCTGTTCGTTTTCTTCCAAGTGGACAAATTTTATTTTTCTATGTGGAAGATGGACGAGGATGGTAGACCACAGGTAGTAACAACATGGATTTCTTTGCTCAGACATAACTCCAAAGAATTTAGTCTCAAGCATTTCATCGAGTAGTTCTACCACCCAGTGGTGAGTATGCTCAACGGTAGACCCGAACCCAGAATTAATGAGGAAATTCAGAGGATTCTACATCTCTCGGACCTTACAAAGACTGGTGATTGGTACTTGAACCAAAATCATACTGAGATCAGAGTCTATGGGTGCAAGTTGGCCCCATATAAACTACCCAAGTATCGCACTGGAATACATAAGGCAGATGATAAACTTAGACGACATACATTTTTTGTCTTTGAAGAAGAAGCAGTAGCTCAGAATCAAAGGGAAGATTGGGTCTTTCATCTACAACAGTCGAGGCGTCGGGGAGGAAGCAGACAAATTGCTAAAGGAAATGAATTTTTTTGTTAGTTTCACGTGGCACTATGATCCGTGTAGGATAATTTCTGAGATGAGGATAAAAAATAAGAATATCCCGTGTGTTCACATATCTAGGCCCGAGGTAGAAAATTTTTCCAACCAGACAGAATGGGAGCCAAATAATCTAGTTGAGATAGAACAACAGGACCTCTCGATCACTGTCTCACAGACGACCACACCATAGACCCCTAAGGAGAAAAAGCCTAGGTAGGATGTGTCACCTCCTGTCACTGAAGTATCATCTGAAGAATTTCGACTACATACTAAGAGGCCAAAATCCAGTCCGGTACTTGACACGGCTAGTGAAAAGGGAATGCAATCCACTTCCACATTGGAGGTTGATCGGTTGCTCCTTAGTACAAGCAACAAGCAGATCCTAACCTTAGTATTGCCAAAGAATCCTACAGATACTCCACCAGTCAACTAGCCAGGAAAAATAAGACCGAAGCTGAGTATCTTTGAGAAATAAAATTTGATCAAGAAAAAGAATCAGATGTTGACCAGCAGCACATATGCTCAGTTCTAGAAAAAAACATCGACTGCACAACATCGACTGCTATCGGCATTCGACACTGAGAAGGGTAGAATGCACATGGAATTTCTCCAAGCATAGGTGCTAGACCCAAAGGTTATCACCGATTACAAAAGGGAAACTTTTGAATTCTAGACTAAGGATGTGCATCCAGGCGATCAAATGGATCTGCACAGGCGAACTGGAGAAATGGTTTTCTCCACATTGGCACATGCTTCCACTACTACCTCCAAGCTACAAGTATCTCTGAATAATGTCCAGACGCAGTTGAAGTTGGAAAAAATATCATCCTTTGCCAAGGATAACAGGATTAAGACGTTGGAGGAGTTGGTCCTCAAGATCGGATATGATCCCTCGAATGTAAAAACAGTTGAGGAGATGATCAAGAAGAAAAATGACGACATAGCATCTCTGAGGAAACAATTGAAGCTTCCACCAACTGTAGACTCACAGGCAAAGGAAATGGTGGAGACAGAAGGAGAAAAAGATGAGATGCTTAAGTTGATCATGGAGCAGAATGCACAATTGAAGGAAATGGAAGCTGAAATTGAGAAGTTAGTGAAAGAGAAAGAGCAGTCAAAACCCATGGAAGTCATTCCCTTGAGTGTAGTTCCACTCTCAAGAGTGAGCACAACGTCCCTAGCAGAAATTACATCGGTAAATCCACTAACGTCTCTGGGAAAGACTGTTGAACTAGCTAAATCTATGGAAGAGATGAATCTGCAAGAAACAGAAGTTAGCAGGCTCAAAAAGGAGATCGAGAACCTCCAGGAACTCAAATCTTCTTACCAAACTAGCTACTCCAAGGGAAAACAAGTGTCAGAACAACTCAAACAAGAGTTACAATAGCTTTGGAAGCAAACAGTGGCAGGCAAAAAACTGGTCAAAGTCAAAGAAAGTGTCTGGACTGACATCACCAAGTCTATGAATGAAATATGGCCAATGATACAAATTATGTTTGAGAAAAATGAATTGGTACAAAGAAGTAAACAAGCCTTCGAGAAGATTAGAGTAGAACTAGGAGAGATGCCCATAGAGGCTACTAAAATCATCAAATTCTTGAATTCTAAAATCAGAGAGGAGCTGGAAGATCTGAGAATTGAAGATAGAAGGGAGACCATCCTTGAGGCCAAGAGAGTCCTGACCAAGAGAGGATTGATGCTATTGTTAGAAGAAAAGGTTCAAGCTATGGACCTAGGGGTGCAAAGGTTTTTTAGCAATATCGAGGCTCTACAAAAGAAGGGTCTTCCTGGTTTGAGGGTGATAAATGACAAATTGATGACGCTCCTTGATTACAAAAAGAGACTTGCCGATGTGGCTAAGGATAGTTTGAAATTTTCAGGAATACAAGGTAGTATCACTGGCAAAGAATTCCTAGATGCTCTATAGTTAGACATCAACATACAGCATGAGATCCGGTACATCTTCATCATCAAGCCAACTTTTTGCTAAGTACACAGAAATGGATGAAGTTTACCGAAGGTTACTCAAAGTCGTCGTTCCTAGTCATCTTCAATGGGAAGAGCTTTGCAGTCTGATCGAGTTGTCGATGAGTTTTCCAAGCCCAGTTAGATATCCATTTAGATGAGGTCGTGCAGAGGCCTCACCAACAGTTCACCCAGAAAACAACATGAAGCTTCGACACATCATCAAACAGTTTCCTAGATTTTTGTAGTTTGTTAAGTTAGTTAAGCTAAAAATAGATGTTCCAYGTCCTGATCTTTAATGACAGGATTGTTTGTAATTTTGGTTATAAATACTTCACTTTTCGAGGTATTGAGGGTTGATCTTTATGCCCTGCAAGCTACCAGACTGTAATWTTTTTTCAAGAGATATTCCATTAATACAAAGAGGCATTTCCATAGGATTATTGCGTGTACTCATTGGTGATGTTTTCCTTTCTAAGTTAAATCTTATTCCCGCTTAGTCATCACACTGTTTTCTAAGTCTAATCTTTGAAAGTAATGAATGTTGTAGGATTTATCTTTGCATACCCTGTTTCTGACTTTAAAAGATTTTAGTGTTTCATTTTCTGATTTTACGATAAAGAAATTCTTAACTGCTTCTTTGTTGTAATCGACATTCTCTCCTTTTCTGCTATTCCTCATTTTTGCTTCTAAAAGAATCCAACGATTGCATTATCTCTCCCTGTGAAAGGTTTCTTTGTTTTCTGGTTTAGATTTTATTTCATAATACAGACCCCATAGCCCAATGGATGTGTAAAGCTCCCTCAGCCAACCCAATGAAAACGACAACAAACAAAACAAGATATTCTATTTACCTAGCCTAATATTTAAAATTTGAAACATATCTAAATCATACAGAGAGATCCCTCTCTGAAGCTGGTAGGGCTAGATCCTAGCTTCGAAGTGGTTAGATAAAGTTACCTCCTGTAGATTTCTTCTTTTCTGACAACCTCTAGGAAATTTACAGAGCATTAACAGAACCAATAACCAAAGTAGTTGATCCAGTTCCATCATCGTTCAACCCCAATCTTCATCTAAAGAGTGAACCCAAAGTAGTTGATACAGTTTCATCATCAGTCAGTGCCATTCTTCATCTAAAGAGTGAACCCAAAGTGGTTGATCTAGTTCCATCGATCGATCCCACTCCTCCTCTGAAGAGTGCCAAAGTGATCGATCTGGTTCCTCCATTGATTGATACCACTCCTCCTTTGGAGAGTGAAATCCAAGTGTTCGATATGTTTCCATCAGTCGACCCCATTCTCCCCTTAGAGAATAAAACCCAAGTGGTCAATATGATCCCATCATTGGTCGATCCTACTCTCCCTCTAGAGATTAAACCCGATACTTCCCATGTTTTTCTTGTTTATATAGAATATATCGTGGTTGGGGGCATTCCTCCTTCTCCTGCGAAAACCCCTCCAAGTAATGAGGCCATATTTTTTTATTGGGGTGTGCTAAATGGATCTCGTCTTCCCTCTCACATTCCTTTCAATATTACAGTACAGGTTTGTTGTCGGGACATTCCTTAGACACTGATAGATGAAGGTGCGTTTGTTAGTATTTTATCCTCTATTTCTTGGAAAGATTTTGGTTATCCTCAACTTGTACTAGTTACACAGAATCTATTATCTTTTAACAGAAGAACAAGTCACCCTTTAGGAGTCCTTCCTCAGTTTCCCATAACTTTAGGAGGGAAAAATATATTTATTGATGTTATTGTAGTCCAAGACCCCTTGGATTTTGATTTACGCCTTGGGTGAGATTATGTGTATGCCATGAAAGCTATTGTGTTCACTCATTTTCGTGTGATATATTTCCCTCGCGATGGAACAATTTTGGCTATTGATCAACTTTCCTTCATTGGTCCTGACTTGATTACCAACCCAATGACCTCCCTAAATGGTTCTTATATGCAGACGATATCACCCCCGTCACAGGTCAATTATGTGGCATTATCTCCCATGCCTTCAGTTTTCGATGAATATGAGCCTCTCACTGTAAAATCAACCTCTTATGACTTAGATCCGATAGTTGACATGGTGATATCTTCAATAGGGCTAGTAGAGAATCATCTCCTTACCTCGGTCGCGACCCTCGACATGTGTTCCTTCCAGAGCATTGTTCTTCCATCTAGTGAAGATATATTGGAATTCATGACTGATTTTTTTCCCTTGACATGGTTTCCTTCCAGAGAATTATCCTCTTGGAAGCCTTGATTAAGCAGAGGTCACAGACATAGTTTTCCTCTCTGTAGAAATATCGTTAAAAAATGAAACAAAAATCTAGGGATTGAACCCGGAAATTTGAGCATAGTTTTCTTATTTGTAGCAAGCTCGGTAAAAAATGAAACAGAAGATACAAGAATAGTTTTACTTCTTTGTGTAAAGGTCGTTAAAAAATGAAAAAGAGGTCACGAGCATATTTTTCCTCTCTGTATCAAGCTCATTAAAAAATGAAACAAAAATCTGGGGATTGAACCCGAAGCCTTGAGCATAGTTATTTTCCTGTGTCAAGCTCATTAAAAAATGAAATAGTCACTACTCCCATCAAGTCAAATCTTTCTCTATATCTCATAGATATTGAGTTGAGTGTTTCGCTAGATCTTGTAGATGTCGAGTCGAGTCTTTTGTTAGGTCTCGTATTTGAACCTTCCTTTCATCCACCCTTATCCTTTTTCTCCATACAGTACAAAAATTGGTGACAACCTCAAAGTCAATGAATGAATTGAATCTTGGGGGGGCATGTCTCCAGTATTTGATTATCATTATTGAGTTAAGACACTAGATTTTCAAGCTGGGAGATGAGTACCAACCATCCATGGGTATCCCTACCTTTGGAAATTACGTTGGGAATTTACAAGCATAAGTTTAATTTTGTTTCAAGCTTGTGTAAAAATTAAACCAATACCGAGCTTAGTCTTTATTCTTTCTCGTGCTCGTAAATACATGAGAATGTGACCGAGTAAAATTTTATCACTTTTTCAGACTCATAAATATTACACGAAAAAGGAACCCCCTGGAGTCTCCTTTAAGCTCTTTTCAGACTCACTAAACATGAAAATATTGTTGAGTGATTTTGATTCCTTTAACACTCGTTAAAAGGTTTGAAAGGGTGTATTTTGAGTGGTCGTTTATCTCTTTTTCGGCCTCGCAAGACTAAAATTACAAAAAGGGACAACCCTGGAGTCGTCTTTAAGTACTTTTCAGACTCTCTAAACATGAAAAACCATAGAGTTTTCCTTCTTTGGACTTGTTAAAAATCACACATTGAAGGGCCCATATGGGAATGAACCCTTACTTCTTCCAGTTTGTTAAACAAAGGAAGAGGAACTTATCGAAGGTGAGTTATATTGAGCATGTGTTACCCCCCCCCGAGATTGTTAAATTAAAAATAGGTACTCATCTATCTGGGTGGGGAAACAATTGAAGGAAGTGGGTCACGTTTTTGAGAATCCTTTATGGAATATTTTGTCTCCCTTGAACATGGCACCTGTTTGTGTCCCATCTTAGAGTTGGGTAATCTGCTTGTCTTTGATTCATACCAATTCCATGTGTCGCCATACTTTTTTGTCCAGTTGAAGAGTGATCTTATTGTCGCCGCATTACATTTTTGGTACTCGTTGAGTTAATGTTTCCAAGTCAGTTGTCGTGCCTCATCATGTTTAAGGGAAGTTTCACTTCAAACCATCCATCTGCAGTATTGTCAGTTTTTGTTTCCTGTTTCAGTCCATACTCATTTGATTCACCATCTTACATCTCTATGTTATTTTTGTGTCGATGATAGGGGATACATCAAGGCCCTCCCTTGACGGGTCTTTTCCTGTCGACTTCAACACATCATCCGGGAATTAGACTTAGAAACCAATTAGTACCTTGAGACCTGCATGCCTCAATGGCAAGCTTCCTCTCCTTTGACAGTGGGTTTACATCATTGACCTATGATCGAATGATTTCATGAATGTTCTACTTCAGCTCATTTATTCACATTCATTGGATTGTACTAGGGTACCTTGGGATTCATTGACATCATTGGTGATTTCCCTCGCACTTGTTAACAATTTACCTCAATGAATGGTAATCAAGTGGTTTCTACCATGTTTGACATCAAAACATCTATTCACATGGCTAGATTCCTACCACATCGAGATTGGGAAGAAGACCCTGGGTTGAGCATTCACTCTGATATATGATTTTCTCATGCTGCAAAAGGAGATATTTTTATATACTGTCACGTTGTATTGGTATGTGGCTATGTTTTATCATCTCGTAGCTCCACTGTGTATTTTTCCTAGCTACGATTAGTTCATGTCATGGAGGTATAGATCCGCATTGTATCTTTGGTGGCCATATCCTTAATCAATATTTTTCATGGATCTGTAGTGTATTCGTCGACGACCATGCTTTGAGTCATATCGTATTTCGAGCATAGGTATGCCTACCTCAAAAATGGAACATATATTAATATTGTTTGATGGTTGTTTGTAGCTTATTCTAGGTTCTCCAACTCCACACCCTTGCATTAAATATTTGTAAAGTGTTTTGGACATCATTCTCTCTTTTGACCTCACACTTTAGGGGGAATTCTATTACACATGAAATTTTCACACCTAGGTACCTCTCCCTAAGTGTCGTAAGTGTCATATAAGTGTCTCATACACCTTGACACCATGCAATAACCTATGTCACAATCCCTGGTCAATGTGGAGGAGGGATATATTACATGAAGGCCAAAATACCAAGTGCATATGAATTATTATTAATATTCATGAAAAAGAAATTAATTAAGTGTGAGAATCCACCTCACATTTGGTTTCCTATTTTTTAGGGAAGGTGGAGGATCTCATGGATGGTTGAAATATTNAGGAGGACTTGGAGAGGCTGCTGCGACTTCATCTACGGTTTGTAAGTATCTCTTTTGAGTTCTCATTAATATATGTTTGGCCTATTCCATTCTAATATGTGTATCTTCACATATGTTGTCTATTAGAGATGGATTTGATTAGACTAATATTATAGAGTAGAGTAGGACTTCTTTGTCTTCTTGTTTTCCATTGCATTGCATATGTCGAACGGTGCCAAGGAGCTCGGGGATCAAGCTCAAATTGGAGCAGTGAGGAAAAACACTGGAATAAGGTGCATCACACTTTCTTCCTTCTCCTCCTCTTTCTGAATAGGTAATTAGATTCAAAGGGATATTAGTGTCCAATGTTAGCATGTTTTAATCTTGGTATAGGGGTCTAGAATCCAAGAGGAGATTCACCTGTCCACAAGGGAATTTTCCTAAAACAATGAGGGATCTTCCTTCTTCTTTCATCTCTGTCTCCACATTCTTCTGTTGTGCTTCAGAAATGTGATATTCTTTAACTCCTTCCTTCTTCTTTTAAGGACATTCCCAAGACATGTGCCATGTTTTCCCACAAGAATAACATTTCACTTCTCCTCCTCTGCTTCTTCCTCTACCTCCTGGAAAAGGATTTCTTCCTCTAGAGTATTCTCCTCTAGAACTTCCTCCTCTCTCTATATGACTGTTAAATCCTCCAACTTCTTCCTTGAATTTATGGAACTTCTCTCCGATGGTTCCTTCTCCTCTGTTAGGATTCTTTCCCCTATTCCTCTGACTCTACTTCCTTGCCAATTTTTCTTATGCCTTCAGGGATACCTGATAGGAATCTTCTACAGTCCTCATCTTTATCATACTAATCTCATACTGGATTTCATACCTCAATCCATTTATATACCTAGAAACTTTCTCTTCATCATTCTCTTTGTGTCCTTCTCTTATATTCAACTTATAAAATTATTTTGTATACTCCTTCACCAACAAACCTTTATGTCTCAGATCCTGCAACCTTCTAAATATATTCAAATAATAATCCTTGGGTATGAATTTATCCTTGAGCTTAGCTACCATTCTATCCCAACTATTAATCTTGGACTTACCTTTCCTCCTTCTATCAGCTTGTAACTCATTCCACCCTAAAGTTGCATGTCCCTTCAATCTTGTCATTGCATGCTTCACTTTATTCTCATCATCAATCTCCTCATAGTCAAAGTACGTGTCTAAAGAAATTATCCAGTCAAGCAATTCTTTTACATTCAAATTACCTTCATACATCGAGACTTCCATCTTTGCTCTAGTTCTGAGCTTGACAATAGATATCAGCAATCACTCCTTTGCTGCTTGTTCTCCTACAACTTATTCTTCTTCTATATCTTCACTTTCAACTTAACTGAAATCACGATCCTCTGGTTCTCTCCTTTGTGTTGTTTCCATGGCATCCAACCTTGCATGAAGTTGTCTCATTTCCTCCTCCATAGTTGCATTGACCACATGTCTCTCCCCGTGTCTCCTTGGCGGCACGATTTTAAATATTTATTCTCACAAAACTTATTCCTCCTCTTATATCATTTGATGAAAACCCCCTCTTGATGCAGGAGCATCACTCCATGTCAGCTAGCCAGCAACCAACCACGTCAATGTGCATGCATTCATATGAAAAAAGGGAGGTGCAGCCTCATTTAAATTTGGAATGAATGTAATTAAATGCTTAGGATGGTGAGCCATTGAAGTTGTGTCTTTGAGCAGGTGTTAGGTAGGATTGGCTTTAATGCCAAGAATGGTTGAGATCTAGATCCGATTCTAGACTAGACATCCATTGATTGTAATTTATTAGAGTAGGTGAACCTGGAGGGAAGCGCTCGATGAGCCCCTTAGGTAAAAGAGATTTTCAGATCTCAATTTGAGTTATATGAGGAGCTAGAGAGAGAGACAAGGGATGGTAGAATAGAGAAGAGTGGAGAGAGATCTGAGACACCATTGTAAAGATATAGGCATTGTTGCCATTTATTAATATAAACAGAGTAGTTTTTCCTGCATATTCTAGGTATATGGATGTCTGTGTGTGTTCCTTACGTATGTTGTGAATGTATGATTGCTGATGCATTCTACAGGAGTTTGTTTGATTTCAAGTAAGGGTCTTTGAGGCTTCATGCCAGGAAGGTATGATAGGACGTTGAGGGTTCTGAGAGTCGGTGCACTGAGGATGCACTTCTGAACTCTGAGGAGTCAGACAAAGACGTGCTGAGGCATAGAGACTAAAATCAACAACTCAGGAGAAGGATACCTGTGAGGTTGTTGAACACCTTAGGAGGTAAGGCTGTGTGGTTGAGACACAGTTGCAGACAGAATCGTGGAGGATTCTGTAGAGCTCTGTCAAGTGGGCATTGAGCGTGAGCACGAGGTGCTGGAAGAAATAACTCGGTTGTGAGTTCGGAGAAGACCAGAATCACCGAGGATTCTGAGAGGCTCTGCCAAGTGGGAATTGAGAAGGTTTGAGAGGGTGCACACAAAGAGATAGAACCGTTGGAGTGTTCTGTGGAAGAAAAGATACCTCGTCAGGAGGGCATCGAGGAAATTTGCAGACAGGCACAGAGAAAAGAGGAGAGAACTCTTGGAGTTCTACTACTTAAAGGAAGAGTCTACTGAGGGACTTTCATGGGTTTCTGAACACCCAGAAAGACTCAGCCAAAAGTCTCTTAAGTAGAAGGATAGCTAGGAAGGCATCCACTTCATTCTCCACCTGAAGCAGAAGAAAGACAAAATCCCTCAAGGGGTCTGAGCGTTTGAAGAGAAGCTCAGGAGGAACAACGTCTCGTACGTGGAGCGAGGCTCAAGGTAAAAAGAGCCCGCAGAGGAAGGAAGCAAAGGTCGAGGCCTTTGGAACCTTGGAAATTCTCCCAAGGCAGGAATAAAGCGCGTGCATGCTTAGGAGGGAGTAGCACCAGCCGTTCAATCGGCAGAAGAACGGATCTGGACCGTTGAGAAGTTCACATCCAGGAGGAGCTCAGGAGGAGCCTACAGCAGGAGAAAACTGATAGCCGTCGGATCTCATACTGAAATCCCGTAAACCGTCGGATCGGGAGAAGATGCACAGAGGTTAAGCGCCAGAGCAGGTGTGAAAAGGTTAAGCCTCAGGAGGAGCGACATCGGCCATTTGATCAGCCGAGAGAATCTGGACCGTTGGATTCGTGTCCAGGAGGTAGCGAAGTGGCGAGAGGATTCAAAGCGTTCATCTGGGAAGGACAGGTGGTATATATCTAAGGATCTCGCGAACTCGGGAGCTCGCAAGAGGAGAGCCCAAGTATTGGGAAGCAAAGTTGCGAGGAAGCGAGGTCGCGAGTTTCGGCACCTCGGACCTCGGAAGTTGATGTTGGAGTCATTGGACCTCGCGAGCGGCGAAGTAGCGAGAGGGCGAGGTCATGAGGGAGTGATATCGACATTTCTGGTGTCTCAGGTATCGGGAGCCGGAGAGTTGGGTATTTGATCTCACGAGTGGCGAGGTCGCGAAGCCGCGAATTGTGGACACATGGAAAAATTGTAAGGTGGGCCTGGCAGGTAGACCGGTGGACACACGTCACCTTGCGGAAGGAGTCAACACTTCATTGGCCTCCTCATGTCTCGGGGACTCGGGAGATAGGAAGCGGAAATTTGAGCATTCGACTAGTGAAGCCGTGAGTAGCGAGGGCCTCGGTGAGAAAGTTAAGCTCGTCTCTCGGAAGCTCAGGAAAGAAAGGCACCAGGGTTGGACCTTTGGTATCGTGAAGGTGCGAAAGGCGAGAAGCGCTAGCATTAGCCTAGCTGGTGGTCATGCGCGGAGGTCGCTGACGAGAAAAGGAACCATACCTATCTCGCGATATCGGACATCGTGGGATAAGACAGGGAGAGTCGAGAGTGTCGACTCACGAACTCGCAAGAGGTGAGTTGCGACAAGGAAACTAAACACAGTTAAGTGCTAGAGGTCGTGAAGGGTAAAGAAGGACCTGTGGATTGGGTCAGGATTTGAGGAGTGACTCCCGAGGGAATCCAAAGAGCTAATTCGGCTCAACTGAAGGGATTTGTAATCGATCCTGTGAGCAAGAGGTCAGGTGAAGAGACCCTGCGGGGTGATAGATGGACCTCTTTGCATCAAGTGGTATCAGAGCTGATATCTCATCTGTATATTTCAAGCGAGGAGGAGAATGAGGAACTGAATCACTCTGATACACATCAAGTGGTATCAGAGCTTGTTCTTGTCTATATATTTTAGGCAAGAGGAAAGCAGAGGAGGCAGAAGAAAGACAGAGTTGTTGAGGAACTCTGTGACGATTGTTTGCAGGTAGGCGACAGTCAAGAATGAAGTCATTGGGACTATAGGATGAAGCTGAGCACTCAGGATTTCAGGAGTGACAGCAACAGGTTTTCCAGAGAGGCAGATAGACACTGCAAGATGGCTACTGAAGGTCGTAAGCATGCTGAAAAGAAGAGCTCAAAGTTGATGAGCGCAGAAGAAATGGATAAAGAGCTCGCTGACATAAAGCGAGAGATGGAGGAGATTGAAATGAATATGCGGCAGAGTAAAAAGAAAAAATGGGTATATAAATGGTCCATGCAGACGCAAAAGGTGAAATGGCCAGTCAGGGAGCTGATGGTCAAAAGATAGCAGAGGTTGTTAAGGAGATGGCTGAGGTATGCTGAAACCCTCAGGCCCATAGAAAAGGAGGAGATGGTTCAGGTATGTGAACCAGAGACTGGGAGAGGTCTCAATGATGAGGAGGAGGATGAAATGAGATCGACTGATGATCTCGAAGACTGCCAGGTGGGCAGAGAAGAAGAAATTCCATATTTCCAAGAGGGCAACAGATTGAGATCAGCTGAGGATCTCACAGACTGTCATGAGGACAACCAAGAAATTTCAATTTGCCAGGTGGGCAAGGGAACAGAGTTGAGGTCAGTTGAGGATCTCAAGCACTGTCAGGAGGGTAGAGAAGAGGAGACTTTGCATTGCCAGCTGGGCAATGATCAGATATCACTGAGGGATCTCAAAGACTGCCAGGTGGGCAGCAGAAGCATATTGAACTACCAGGTGGGCAGAGATGAACATTTGAGACTGTCTAAAAGTCTCATGGACTCAGAGAAGAGTTCAATTCAGCAAGGAGTGCTGATGAAGATGGGATCAGTTGATCTCATGGTCCGCCAGAGAAGCAGCGGAAGCATCCCATACTGCCAGGTGGGCAGGGATGAGCAAATGAGATTATCCAAGGATCTCATAAACTCAGAAGTGAGGTGGGTTCAGCTAGAGAAGATGACAGAGTAGGTGAGACTATCTGAGGGTCTCATAAATTCAAAGGTGAATTTGGATCAGCAGATGCAGCTGATAGAAGAGGAGGAACATCAGGATGGTATTCTGATGATTGGGGGAATTGAAGTATTCCTACCATCTACCCAGGAGGAGGCAGAAAATTATGTTGTAGATGGTGCAACAACAGAAGAACAGTCACAGCTGGATATGACTATCAAAAGGGAATTGGAGCAGACATTTGAGACTGCCCAAGTAGATGAAGAGAAGAATGAGAGTTCTGAGGAACAACTCAACAGGTTCAGCAAGGAAGCTGACAGAGTTGTAGCATTGAAGCTAACAACAAAAGAAGCAGATGAAGAAGAGCACGAGCATTCCGAGGAATGGCTCGATATATTCAGCATTGAAGCTGAAGAGACTGCAAGATGGGAGGTTGCAAAAGCAGAGGAAGAAGAAGCAGGTAGCATTTTATTTGCTAACCTATGGGATCAAATTGAAGCTCTGGAAGAAAGGGTAAAATTGCAGGGCATGCACATCCAACAGGTGAAGTTGGAAACAGATGAAGGAGGCATAGGAGATCATGATGATCTGCCCACGTGTCAAAAATTTTTGCAGCTGAGGAGACTGCATGAGAAGAACCAACCATTGGAGTAGCTAGATGAGGTGATAGAGGAGATCAGAAGGTTGA
>JZKD02S1676331.1:234835-249802 GCA_000966675.3 Picea glauca | reverse complement strand
AAAATAAATTTGAAAAAAGGATCAAGGGATAAAAGTAAGCCACTTGTCTCAATCCTCATGATTATGAGGGTATTTATGTTATTTTTATTAAAATCTCTTATTTTCCCTCACAAAAATCCCTCAAACCTTACTCTCTCATTCTTTTCTCATTTTCCATCTTTTTCTCTTCTTTTTTCCTCCCTTCTCCTTTCTCCTTTAAGGCTTCATCCACATGGAGGCTAGGGGTTTAGTTTCATGGAGGAACCTCCACGAGGAAGTTAATCACTTCTCTCTTCCCTTCTTATCCTTCCTTCCTTTTTATTTTTATTTTTCGTCAGTGATTTGCTAATGCTTATTGTTGTGGGTTTAGGGTAGCATGCATCGAGGTTAAGGTTTCATGGAGTCTCTATGAAGAATGTAGTGGTTTCTCCCTTTCATTCTTTTCCTTCATTTTTTAAATTTTCTTTTCCTTTATTGATTTGTTAATGTTTTTTGTTCTTTTGTTTTTGTAGGGTTCAAATTTTCGTGCATGGAGGCTAGAGTTTCATGGAGGAACTTCTATGAGTAAGGTGTTATCACACGATTTGTAGTTAGGGAAAATCCCAACATAAACAAGTGTGTGACATAAATGAGGACACCTATCACTACCACCTCAATAGATATCCCCCTCATTTTAGTGATGGACAAGGCCAACACAAAGGAGGCTTCCTGGGTGACCTTAAAGAGATGAAGGGAATAAACACAAAAGAGAAAATAGGCCCCTATTTCGATCACTTGAGCAAGGTGGATGAGGCCTTTTGAAAAGAGTGTCTTGGGATAGAAATGATGACGTCTTGAAGAGTACTTGAAAAACACATGTTAGTACACAAAACCAAAGCCAAATATAACAAAATAAGCCAGTAACCACCAAGGACTTAACAAGCTATGGTTGATGTCCTAAAAATGAAGTAGAAAGTGAGTTTATAACATCAATGATAAAATCGTAACAACTGCATAAATCACCGTCAAAATCACTTAATAATATTGACAAATGAGAGATCATAAACAATAGGTAATTTTCCAATGATCAAACCACAAGTCTTTTCATCCATTGCACTAGAAAAAAGAGACATAGTGAATTGTCCAAGTGGGCCGAAATTGCAGTCCAAAGAGTATTCTTATGAGTGATGAGTTATATTCCAAGTGAAAATTAACTACATCTATTTATAGAGGAAAACCCAAGTCACGTTCGTCCACATTTGTCCACTTTTACATTAAAAGCCCCAATTTTCGGTAAAAACTAAAAGTTTCAATGCTAAATTAGCAAATTGATTTACTCTTTTGCCCACATAAATTACAAAATGAATAAAAATAGCAAAATGATGGTTTGTAAGCCCATGAAGCTCCTCTCCAAAGTGGCACGTGTGAAAGTAATCCTCCAAAGGCTAAGACGTCAAGCTAGGAAGGTGCCACATCATCCCCAAATAAAGCAATAATGTGGGGTCTCAAGCCCACAACACCATGAAGTGTACCAAACGTGTCAAACATCCCCTCAAAAGTGTGATGTCATGCTACCCAAGAGGAAAATTTGGGAATAGGAGGGTGATGTCCTCTCCTCTTCATGTTTCCGAGACTCATTCAAGTGCTAGAGACACCATCCAAGGTGCAACGCTCATCATCTGAGGCCTCCGATGTGTGGGGCGCAACATCCATCCAATGGGATTTCATGCCCCTATGAAGGTCCATGTGGCTTAGTCCCTTCATGAACGACTTTCACCAGACAAGGTCCTGCAAAAGACAAGCAAATACACCCTCCAAGGGTCCACAAGTCATATGAATCATGCCAAGTAATCCACATTTAATAAAAGAACCACCCAAACAAGTGCATTGAGTCCCCCCTTTTCAAATTAAACAAATGCTCAAGACCTTATAAAATTTACCAAATTTAGGTATGGGAGGGTTGTCATGGTGCCCTATTGGGTAGGTCAATCCCCAAGTTAAGGAATGTTTCCCAAGAAGATCCTCTCTAGACCATGCAATGGGTATGATGTGGATTGGGGGAAGTACTGTTGGGCATGGGGTTCTTGAAATATCAAGGGATATATTGTCTCATTTATGGGTGCCTTTGTGGAGGGTGAGATGCATCCCTTCGTTTGCAATGCAACTTTTTTCCAAGCCCTTTATTTTCCTTTCTTTTTTGTTTTTTATGATCCGAACATTGAGTGCTATGTGCAACAGAAAGAAAAAGAGAACTGCAATTCCACTTGAAGTTTGAACACATTGAGTGCTATATGCACTGAAAATTAAAGAACACCACAATGCATTCCCCCATCAAACGAGATACTTTTTATTATTATTATCTATTTTCTTTTTAAACGTCCTTTATTTTTATTGAGAAGCGATTCACGAATCTCAGGACTTTCAAGGTGAGCATCTAGAAGGATGAATTATAGCTTCTAATTTTTTATAGTGCTAGCTGCAAAACCTCTAGGCCTTTAGCCCCTTCTTCTTATGAAATAAGGTACGAGCCCTTTTTGGGGTCACTGAAACAAAAAAACCCAAAGATGAGGAAACATAGGGTAAGAAGTGTGGAAAGTGGTAAGTATGAGTGGGAATGGTATGATGACCCTTCAAGGAGACCCCCCAATAAAAACCCTTTTCTTGAGGGTGACCTAATTACTAGGATACCATGTCAACCACCAAGGTGAAATAAGATAGAAGATATAATTTCCAAGCAAAACTTTCATAATCAAGAAATGACTCTTTGCAACATGCTCAAATGATTTAAATATTAAAGTGACACTTATCATGAGACTGGACTTGTTACCTCATGAAGCAAGACCTGCTATCTTATGTGGACCAAGCTAGTGTGGCAGACACTGCCATGTTGCTAACGATGAGTGGTGATGCGTGGTGGAGAGGAGCGGCTCTATCTACTCAATGTGGGATTCATTGGTCGATTTGGCTATCAACACTCCATGTTTTCTACTTGCGGGCCTCGAGAGATCATCTCCTTAGTTACTCCTAGGCCAGAGGGGTAACATTTGGCTCCTACATGGGGACATGTGCTCACCGTAGAGTGCATGAGAACTTTAGCATCTCCTGGTATGACCTTTTACTACACACACTTAAACAAACATTAGAGCATTAGAGGGTGGAGAACTCACCCTTTCATTCATATAAGCAAAACTTCAAATATCCAAAATTGAGAACTATAAGAAAAATATTTTTTTTTGCATTTTTCAAAAACTTCTAACTAACATGTAATGATTCAAGCAAATTCATCACAACATATAACAAATTTATCGTGTTAACGAGAACTGTAACCTCAAAATGAGAACTCTAACCCTTAAAACTCATATTTTTGCATAAAAAACATGAAAATCAACTCCCAAATAAAAAAGTGGTGCTATCAGTAGCACCATTTTTCTAACCGGGTTAAAATTACAACATTTTTCAAGCATGGCCTTCAAAAATCAGATAGTTTCTTAGAAAACCTTAAAATCAACACCTAAATAAAAAAGTGATGTTACCTAAAGCAAAATGTGTTTTCCTAAACCTTAAAATTATAGCTCATTTGAAATCTTATTCTTAATAGTTGGTACCATTAAAACCAAAACCTCAAAATCAACCATTAAATTGAAAATATTTTTACCAGTAGCACCCATGCTAAAATTAGGGTATTTAAATTACACTTTTTTTTTAAAGTGGTATAATAAATCGTCACTGCTATAAACAAAATCATAAAATCGACCCTTAAATGTTTACTTTTTAAATCTTAGTTTATCACTCCAAGCACAAGATAATACATAATGCCATGAAAATATCACCCTATACTTTAAAAATTCTACATCACTTCCAAATACTTTTTTATTTTTAATAAAAAAAGTCAATACAAATTACATTGGATGAAACATAAATTATTTATTAAAAATATTGTTACATTGTCCATATTCAAAACATATGACCTAAGAAATTTTATTATATTCTTCATAATCAAAATATAATTCATAAAACATAGAAATGATTCATAACTTTATGTAATATCATATGTAATTTATAACACTTATTTATAATTACCATACAAACATCATATGGATAAAAAATACAAAAAATGTTTCATACACTTATTCAAACTGGCTCATGGATTTTAAAATACGATCATAGTCTACAATGTCTTCAAATGAATGATTGGATGAAGACATAGATGATCCATACTCTTCTCTATTATCAATGAATACACCATCTGAGTCTACATGCATGCCCAACATTTCAAATGTCAAAATCCTTTTAGATCTACGACTAGGTTCAATAGACTCTCATCTTGCAATTGTTTCTTGTGGCAACAACCTCTTGATAATATCTATTGTCCTAGAGTGAAGAGTTCCTATCTTTGTCAAATTGAAGTCATAAACAAGTATGTCAACATCCTCTACTTTAAAGAGGCCAGTGTGACGATGAGTTGTATTTTGATCCTTTATTTTTCTCTTTCTACGGACATGTTTCTCAACCATCACCTCTGGCTTGTACACACCAATGAATGGGTGTGTACCTATTGCATACCAATGCACTTCAATCGCTATAACATCTTCATTTTCTTTATCAATCTTGATAACCTTTGCAATCTAGAATGAATAACCATGTGGATATTTAGTCGCTAAGACTACAATCATGCTACCCTTCTTAATATCATGTACCAAACCCCTGTAAAGGTATTCCATGGATTCACATTGTGCACATTGTTGGGGTCCTATAATCATAGGTAACTTGATTCTTCAGCTCCTAATTGGCGTTGCTCCCGTAATGAAGACATCTGGCTTGCTGGGCTAGGTTGATTCCATTTCCCCCCTCCATCCATTTTGCCCAATCCTTCATCACCCTGCCGCACCCTTCATTCTTTCGCCTTCCATTTTTTCACCCCTCCACCGTTTTCGTCCCTACATGCATAAATAAGCTTAGGATAAAAAACATTAGGTTAGTAATAAATGATTAGTGACATTTTTTAACGCTAGTTAGCATAATAATTTTAATTTAATTAAATTAGTGTAGTTAGATTAATAAACTAGGTTAGTCTTGTTAATAATAAATAAATTATTAATTAATTAATAATTAGTAATTAAGTTAGTTTGATTAAGTTAGTAATTAGGTTAGTGTTTTAGAATTAAACATTAATTAAGAAATTAAATAAAACATAATAAAAATAAAAACCAAATAAAAAATAATATATATAATAAACATATATAAAACTTAAATAAAACAAATAAAAATAATATATATATAATAAAAATAAAACAATATAAAACATATAACAATAATACATATAATAAGTTAATTAACAAAATAAAACATAAAACATATAAATTAAAAAATAAAACAAATAAAATAAAATGTAAATTGAATAAAACATACGAAAAAACAAAGACTAAAAACAAAATTAAAAAAAAACAAATAATAAAAAAAAAACTAAACTATCCTAAGTTTTTACCCACGACTTTCCCATATAACTCAGACCCCCCTTACGTTACTCAACCAAAAGGGGGTCTGAGTAAGTGGGTTTTCCAGGGACAGGTGTCACCATATGGTGAAATCAGACTCCCCCTCCCAATACCACTTACCACTCCAGGGGGTCCAAAAACCACCTTTTCTCCTCCAAAACCGCCCTCCCAAAAATAAAACCATTTTTTTGCCAGTTCAACACTTTATCTTCTGAGAGAGATTCCGGGAAAAAGATAATGAATTTTCAAAATATGAGAGAGGTTTTTGTTCAAAACGGGTTGAATAACAAAAACCTCTCCCAGAATGTACACAGGTGTTAGCAGTTGGGAGAATAGAATCCATCTTTGAGCCCTATTTTTCAGGCTTCCATTTTTTCATGTTTCACTCATGATTTTGCGGGGGCTGTTTCGGTGAGATGGAGATGAATTTGGAAAAACTGAAAGAGGTTTTTGTTCAAAACATGCTCATATACAAAAATATCCCCCCGTGTTTACATTAACATCTCATAGTGGGATAAAATGACACTTCTGTTGACCCTATTTTTTCAGAATTTCGGGAAGCAATGAACTTACATGTGGTAGAGTTCGTAGGGAAAGTTTCAATATCACTCTAGATGTCAGATGATACGAGACACCTATCAACAAATAATCGTCATGCACCCAATCATCTCTAGATATTCAAGCACAAATTTGTTAGAAACATCCACAAACAGTGGTCAAAGATACTGCCAGTTTAGATTTTTCTGGAGTAATATCATGGTCATTGATGACCAGATCTTTGGAAACAACTTGTATAAATACTTCTGAATTCAGAGTATTGTGGGTGGGTTAGTTGGGGACCATGATTTAATTTTGTATCAGAGCTCACAAAGCCTTCTGTATTCATCAATCCAATAATACAGTCACAACAATTGCGTGATTCATGTGTCAGTCTTGGTGGTGATGTTTTTCTTATTCACTGCAATTTGTTTCCATTGTGTTTCTTAAGTTATTCATATTCTGAATTATGCAAAGAGGTTCAAAGAACATAATTTGTTGAGACATACACTCTGTTTCTGGCTTTGACATAATTATCAATGTTTTCTACTCAATGGTTAATTTCAGGATTCTTGATTGCCCTGTTATTGCCTAGTCCTCTCATCTTCTCCTCCAAATCCAAAATCAAACTCAAAGAATCCAAAAAGAGTGCCTACCTTGCCTTGTAAGACTGTCTGTAGAACTTGTATTTGATTAAAAATCAGCTTGTGACTCCATTTCCCAATGGTTCATCTCCTCCGCCCCTACCCAATTCTTAAAAACAAACCTTATACCTCATAACTAGCCTAAGATCCCCTTCAAATAAAGCTATATCAGACAGAGAGAGATCTCTCTGAGTCTTGGAGGGCTAGATCTAGGACTCCAAGTGGTTTGATGTTACCTCAATGATTGCCTCCTCAGCCTTGGGCAAATTACAGAGTGCTAACACACATGATCTTCTAGAACCAATATACATTTATCTTTCCTCTACTTGTGAAAACTCAATAGCACCTTGAGATTATTGTTGTTCAACAATGTTTCTTTCTTTGGATTCATTTGGCATATTTTGTGGCCAACAAAATGGAGTCTTCAAAAATGTATCTTCATTTGTTGAGATTTAAATTATATCACTTTAACCATTGAAAAAAGACTCCCACCAAACATAATCAACAACATCAAAGTACTCATATATATCTTTAACGAACTTTTTTATTTCTTCCAAGCATTCAAAATAATATACATCTCTATTATGCCTCTGTTCATTATGGATTTCAACAACTGATTGTAATAAAATAACTTTGATGCAAACATTGGACAATCTAGAATGAATTTCAGAAATGTTAAACCTAATGGAGGCCCCCATTCCGTAGTAGTTGAATACTTCTTTCTCCATATAAGTGTTTTCCCATAAACTTTTTTGAAACAAAATTAATGTTGGAAGCTTATGTCATTAAGATGTTCAATACATTTTTCTTCACCATGCGATCCCTGAATGAATCTTCGCATGCCAACAATTTCTTCTAATATGTGAAAAAATGGCTCTGAAATGTATGATTTCTTACTACATTTGATTAATGATGGTAGGCTTCCAACATTTTTCCTCTTTAATGTTTCTAAAAAATGACTGAACATTTGATCAATATGATCATGAGTGCGTCCAACAAGAATGAAACCAAATTTTTCCTTTTGAAAGATTCCCAGTTCAACAAATATGCTTAGATATTCAAACACAATTTGATTTTTGTTTTTACAACTAGTGTTGTCTAACTGTAGATATAGAACTTGAGAACGATTTTCAGACCAGTAAGTGAGCACATGATGAATTATGATGATGGTCATATTTACATCATTATGAATATTCGGAGTTGTGAAGTAAACCCTTGGACACACTTTTCCATTAAAAACCATACAACCAACCAAGTGAAACTGGATGAAATTATCTTCTTGTAATTTTTTTGGTGTATAGACAAAATGTGGTAGAAGTGTTTTTTTTTCCCTAGTCCATGCCATCAATTATCATACCTATATATTTGTTTGGAGCATCATAACACTTATTTTGATGTTTGCACAAATTTTTCCTTTCACTCGATTGTTGATTCTGACGTTCTTGAAGCGCTTTGAATATGGAATTTGCACATCACATAAAATTAAAATATTGATACTATGTTTTCATAGTTGATATCTATCCAATTTAAAATAAAATAAAATTGTAAATATATACCTCTTTCTACCCCTTCAAATTCATCTCTTCTTGATTTAAGATTAGCACATATACTGCAAATCCCAATCCTTGACTTCTTAGGAATACAAACATTGTTGAATTGTTTCTTCCATATTCTTGTAAAATATGCATATGTAATAAAATTACCATTTCTTTCAACACCTTCAACATATTCTTTGTATAACTTGTAGATTTCTCTCGTTGAGAAATTATCTGGAATATGTATTGTGTCTCTATATGGAATACACTCTCCATGTTTGGAAAAGAAGTCACACATCCATGACAATGTAGTGTTTGTTAATGGCCCACTCTCTCGTCCATGATGTACCTTTGAATAAAATGAAGGATCTTTTTCCAATCTGTTTGGATTCTTGATAGATGAATATTACCAATTGAGTGAAATTTTTTGAAAGCCTTTATGCAAAGTAAAAGATTCCCAATGCGATAATAATATCCTATACCGGTGGATATCATGCACCTCACTAAATATGAATTTTTCATGATCTTATTCATTGACAAATATGTCTTCCTTTTATTCAAGGCATACATGTAGTCCATACTTTTCAAACAATTCTTTTGACAACATTCACTTGAAATAAAATCACTTATGGAAATTGATTTAGTGAGAAATTCTTTCCTAGACCTTGTATAACTAGAATTATTTGGATTGATATAAAAAGATCTAGTCCTGGCCCTCTACACACCTTTTCTTTGCAATTTCTCCACTATTTCATTATCCTCACTAGAATGAATTTCCTCATAACTAGGAGGAATACCATACAAAACATTATGAGGAGACCGAACAAGAGAATGTCGATCACCTTGTTTGTTGCACCTGGATGACTGAGAACATGATTTTAATTCATAGGGCCATCATCATCTTCATTGATAATCTTGTTGATAAGAGGAATATCAAACTCACTAGAAAATGATTACCATCCTCACCAATGCCATTGGATCTTCCATGAAAATATTCACTTGAAGGAAAATCATCATCACCATTAAGACTATCAATGACATTAAATTCTTCTCTAACAAGAATGTCTTCATCATCAACAACACCATCATTAGTTCCTCTAAAATCTTCACTTGGAGGAAAAACATCATCATCACCATTGGTGCCTTTAAATTGCCCACCCGAAAAAAACTATCCATCATTGATATAATCATCTTCACTACTTTTAAAATCCCCACTTGAGATAAATTCTTTCTCATTGGTGACTTGAAAATCCTCACTCGGAGGAAAATTTTCATCATCATCATCAATACCTTGAAAATCCTCACTTGGAAGAAAATCTTCATCATCACCATTGGTGCCTTTAAATTGCCCACTTGGAAAAAACTGTTCACCATCAACATTATCATCTTCACTACTTTTAAAATCCCCACTCGAGGGAAATTATTCATCCTCCTCCTTAGTTTCTTGAAAATCCTCACTTGGAGGAAAATCATCATCATAACCATTGGTGCCTTTAAATTCCCCACTTGGAAAAGAGTGTTCACCATCAACATAATCATCTTCAGTACTTTTAAAATCCCCACTTGAGGGAAATTATTCACCATCCTCATTAGTGCCTTGAAAATCCTCACTTGGAGAAAAATATACATCGTCCTCATCAGTACCTTGAAAATCCTCACATGGAGGAAAATCATCATCATCATCAACATTGTTGCCTTTAAATTCCTCACTCGGGAAAAGTGTCCACCATTAGCATAATCATCTTCACTACTTTTAAAATCACCACTTGAGGGAAATTCTTCATCATCCTCATTAGTGCCTTGAAAATCTTCACTTGGAGGAAAATCTTCATCATCCTCATCAGTACCTTGAAAATCCTCACCTGGAGGAAAATAATCATCATCAACATTGCTACCTTTAAATTCCCCACTCGGGAAAGAATTTCCACCATTGGCATAATCATCTTCACTACTTTTAAAATCCCCACTTAATGGAAATTCTTCATCATCGTCATTAGTGCCCTGAAAATCCTCACTTGGAGGAAAATCTTCATCATCCTCATCAATACCTTGAAAATCCTCACTTGGAAGAAAATGATCATCCCAATCATTTAAACTGTAATCAAAGTCTTCACTTGGACTTAGATTTTGAGTATTTTCAATATTATTAAACTACTTAATAAATTGATCGCCATCATATTCCTCCTATTTATCATTGGTGCCTTCAAAGTCCTCAGATTTAGGACTTTCTTGGTGAACATGTCAAATATCATTACTTGCACTATGATCAAACTTCTCACTAGGTGAAAAATTTGACTCATTTACATTACAAGTATTCCCATCACATTTTCTATCCCCAAAAGAAGAGGTATGTGAACAATATGTTAATGTCTCAGAAATACAATATTCTTTATCTGACGAAGCCATCACTTATCACTAAGAACATAAAATGATACAAATTCTCACCCTTCCAATGGAAATCTTATAATTTGTAGAATGTGTTAGATTTTGTAGCTCATATGTACTTTTGCATTGGCGGTGCCCAACATGTAGAGGAGACCGAGAAAATACATCTCTTAAGTGACTTTATAAAATGATTTTATAAATTCAATTTGATCCTTTTAATATTTAATGGGTTAAAGTGACTTTATGAAGTGTGGCTCACTTAAGTGATTTAAGTGAACTCAATGAACAATTAAGTCATGACTGTTGATCTCAAGAGGGAAAGATCTAATCTTGACCGTCTATCTCTTTGGAAGATCAAGGGTTAGAGAAATTACTCATTGATGAGCGCATAAAGGAAACACCCGAGGGAGAGTGGGGCACACTTTTTGAGGAGATATTGGAGGGAAGTTGAAGATTCATGCTTTCCAAGAAAGTTTGAGCTAAGAGCGAAAGAGTAGCAACAAGAAAGGATAGACACACATCCCAAGGAGGGGATTGACATGCATCCCAAGAAGATTTTCAACATTTATTACAGTCCTGTACCATACATCAGCTAAAGGTGGGATGTACAACATTTATTACTGGCTGTACAACTGATTTGAAGCATATAAATTGAGGCAAACTTTCTGCTGATGTTTGACACAATTTCCAAGGTGTTTTGCTGGGCGAAATCCATACAGATGAGTACTGTACCATACAATAAAGTATGGGAAAAAAGAAAATTGGCGTGTAGACTGTCTATTGGCCAGAGTGTGGGAAGGGAGATGCCTGATATCACCTCTAGCACTCTCATAGGACAATATTTGGTTTTGCATGGAGGAGGGCAATGTCGAGCATCACCTCAGTACCCCCGCGGGTCAAGTAATTTTTTTTTAATTCAAATCTTAAAGACGATTTTATTATTTTATTATTATAGTGTAAACATTTTCCTGTCATTATTTTAAAGACGCGATTTATTTTTTTAATGTTTCATATAGAAAAAATGGGATCAAAGAAATTATCTGTGAATGTATCCAGATCAAGACCTGAAATAATGACATCCCAAGATGCAGTTGGGGCCTCTATGAATGCTAGGAAACAAGTTGATGGCACATTTGTTCAAGGTCAAACACCTGAGCTCTTAAGAGCAATTAAGAATGTTAGAGAGTGGAAATATGTCGAGGGTGAAAACATAATGGAACATTCTTGGTTTGTAAAAGACATATAAGGAAACAATGAAGAAGATATATATTTGTATTATGCTGAGTTTGAACATGTGCAAGGAAATTATCAACCACTTGTCTTGTTACAAGATATATGTTTGGTGCCAGACATAGATATTGTTTATGCACTCATGAAACAAGCCAGGACTTATATCAAAATTGGACATTGTTTCAAATTTAGCAATTATAGCAGGGAAGAAAGTTTTACAGAATTATGTGCATCTATTGTTGAAGATATTGAGAGAGGCAATGTAAGTTTGTTTATTCTTATTTTTGTACCATGTATTATTATAAGTATCATGCTAATTTTAAAATCTTATTTAACACATAAATGTTATATTTTATTTTTACAGGATTTTGCTATGCGACTTTCACATATGGTAGTGAGAATTTACTCTAAAGAGAAAAATATCATGGAAGTCATCAATGTTTTTCATATTGATAAGACACAAGAAGGAAGGAAAAAAAAAGAGTAATAGAGGTTGAAGTTGCAAGAGTAGATACACACGAACAAGAAAGAAGAAAGAAAAGTCCTCATTCTAGAAAGCCTAGGAGGGTTACATTTGAAGACGTGGAAACTCTAAATGAATATGTTGCTGATATTAGTGCCAATGAGGTTGTTACTCCTCACAAGAAGAATAAACAAGAGAAAGACAAAAGAGAAATTCCCAGGGATGATTCCATTCCTATTGATTACGAAGAGATAATTGATTTAGATGAAACCCGTTTAAATCACAAGGGGAGGAAATCAAATGGTGTTGATGAAGAAGAAGTCATGGTTAGATCCGAATATTATAATGAAAGTCCTAAAGGTAGTAGGGAAATAATAACACCAGGTGCTGATCTAGAGGATAGTATTATGAAAACAACACAAAATTCCATTCAAAATCGATCGAGGAGGACCAACTTAGATGATGATGGCCATACATTTCAGTTGAATGTGAAACAACTTTATAAACCCACATAAGGAAAAGAAAAATGTCAAATTATAAAACCACATCACTTACATATTCACAACTTGAAAGAATTGATTAAGTACAATCCATATGCACATGTGGTTGACTACATAATTATTGTTGACCTAATGGAAGTTCATAGTAGGGATGAATTTGATAGATCAATTGTTTTGACTATAAATATTATGTGATTGGAGGAAATCATTTGCAGAGGCTAGAAGAGAATTGATGCAAGAGTATCCCAATAACCCTCTTTTTGACATAGTCAAATGTATAATCTATGCTGGTTTAATAGATGCATAAGCAAATTTATTGGCATGGGATCATAACACTGATAATGAGTACGTGGTGTCCATGAATTTCATTCAAAGGGTGAGATTTATACATAATGAGTTTTCTAAAATATGTGGCGGGGATATATCAAACGTTGATGCGAAGTTTCAAAAGAAATGTTGTATGGAAATAGGCTTCCCAATTGACGAGAAAAATGTAAAATAAAAAAATTACAAAGGAAGTGATACATTCAAACCTGTGGATAACTATTTTCAATTGGGATTTAGAACTTGACAGGTATGAGATTTGGTAGATGAGATCACCAGTCTATGGGAAAAAATTGGTATAAAAAATCAAAGGGTTAAGAAGACTAAACCCTTAATATGTAGCATAAGTAAGACATGTCCTGAAATCAATAACCTACTAGAAGATATCACTATAACACCTTGGAGAACGATACAAGGAGTGAAGGATGAGACACTTATCATAGCTATATTATCACGTGTAAGTTCAGATGAATTATCAATGAAAGAAATGTGTGATGAATTTAAAAAGTAAGTTTGTTGAGTTACTTCTTATTTATGTTGGGATTAGATTACTTCCCTGTATGGTAGGGAGACTCTGGACGAAATTCACGTTTTAGAAAAGCTCCGGGTGAAGATAAAGAGAGTGGTAGATCTGGAATTTCTTAAAAAATGTAGGGATAAAAGCGCGCTCCCCAAATTCGTGCAAATTCAACACATAACCAGAAACAAATGGAACAACACAACCTTCTCCAAACTAGGGTTATCCATCGTTAAAGGAAAAATAAGAAAGAACAGGTGTAATCTGGAACACCTATCCAAAAACGCGCTCAGATTCCACCTGAAACTAGCACAAATTGTGGCACCTGAACTGTGGAAAATAGTGGATGCCATTGCAGCCATGAAAGCTGACAAGAGTTACTTAGAATCTTAGAACAAACACACCTCCAAGCTACAACAGTTACTTAATAGCAAAAACAACAACACAAATACCAACACAAAGACGGTAGTTAACCTATCTGCGCGCATAATAAACAAAGTCAAGTTGGGTGTATTAGAGAAAGGATTTAATTTTGCCGTCTCCCCAACTTCCATACCCATCGATAATATTATTTGTTGCATAGAAGATAGCATACAATACCTCGCCGATGAAGACAAAGAGATAATACGCCAAGACTGCTCAGTGATTCTGCACAAAGCTAAACCTCCAAAAAGCAATTTGAGTAAAGAAGAACGCCCATCTTTAAAGGACTTGAGAAATGATGAAAATTTGGTGATCCTTAGGGAAGACAAAAGTGGCGCCACCATCCTTATGAACCTTAATGATTATAATAGGAAAATGAATGAACACCTTTCTCAGAGTGGCAGCTATAGAAAACTTAATTGCAACCCTATTAAGAAAATTATAAAGAAAGTAAAGAATGCCATCAACAACTCCAACCTAGACGAAAGAACTAAGAAACGTTTAACCCCAAACAATGAGATAGCCCTAGAATCTACGGTCTACCGAAAATTCACAAAGAAGACATTCCTCTTAGACCCATAGTGAATACCATAGGCTCACCAACCTATGAGCTAGCTAAACACGTAGCCAAGATCCTTAGCCCCTTGGTAGGCCACACTGACTCTTTCATTAAAGACTCCAATGACTTTATTAAAATCATTAAAAATGAAAAAGTAAGGACTCAAGACACCCTCATAAGTTTTGACGTAGTCTCCCTTTTTACCAAAATCCCTTTAGATGAAGCTATCCAAATTATCAAAGAAGTCACTGACCCAGAAACAACTAACCTAGCCGAGATCTTCTTATGCTCCACTTTCTTTAGTTATCAAGGAGAATTCTATGAACAAACCAACGGCGTAGCAATGGGCTCCCCATTGTCCCCCATTGTTGCTAACCTTTTTATGGAAAATTTTGAA
>JZKD02S1676331.1:181935-193179 GCA_000966675.3 Picea glauca | reverse complement strand
CACATATATAGGTAGTCAAAATCTAATCTAAACATTCTGGTTTCATTATGTAAATGACATAAACTAGAAAAACAAAGAAGCTAACCTGTTTGTTAGTTCGTGAGGTGTATCCAAGCGTCTGTATGAATGAAGAACACCCAACTGCCATGCCCAAGAGAGAAATCTGCAATGAACTTTGTGACTGTTCTAAATAAATTTAAAACATGTATTGATAGTTGATATTTAATGACAGAGGAGGAAACAATAATATAACCCTGTGATCTTATTATTGCACAAAATTACAACAATATAAATCTCGAAGTAACTTATGCATTTCATCATTCAATTATGTTGGAGTTACTTCACACACACCTAGGATTTCTTTTTCCTAAGGTTTTTATTTGATTATTAGTCATAATTAGTCATTATCCAATATCCTATATTTTAGGGGAGAATATTCCACTTGGAGAATATTCTCTTTCAGTTGACACTTCAGTTTGACTAGTTGATTTGAGTTTAGATGTTGCATTGGGATCATCACCATGCTAATTCGACATTGCATTGGTATCATCACTAGAGTGGTGCATTAGCCTTGATTACCTGAGTTAACTCCTCACTACTCTTTGTTCAATCAGTTAACTGAAGACTAGTTGACTAGTTAACTCAACTAGGTGGCAGTTCACTTCCGTAACTGTCTGAGAGACTAGAATAGGTGGCAGTTCACTCCCGTAACTGCTGGTGTGTGTCTAGATCACTCTAGGCCACCACTATGGTGACTTGGTTCAACTCAAGTTGAACTCATTGAGTTATATATAGTATATAATGTGTAAATTATTCATTATTCACAACAATTAATGAGAATTCTTCCATTCTTTCTCTCTTCCTTCTTCTTTCTCAATTTCTCTCTGCAAATATGTGTGGTATTTTCTAGCTAGATCTATTTTGTGTAGGTTCAACACATTTACATGGTATCAGAGCCGATAGACTGCTAAGAAAAAGCTACACCAAATTTTTTTGTAGGTACAAAATATTGAAGACAACGGAAAGATGGAATTCCAAAAAGAATTCATTTCGACACCTTACATGTAATATACCAGATATAAAATGTATGTAGAAAAGAAATAAAATTCTAGTAATGGCAGAATAAAAACAATATAACTAGAACATTCACCACAATAACACTGAAATGATATAAGAATAACAACATAAATAACACTTTGAATCTGAAAGCATAAATAACACTTTGAATCTGAAAGCAATGTTCACGGGCCTCTTCGAGGGGGCAACCTCCAGTTGAGCAGAGCTCTATTACAATAATACCCAAGCTAGGGTTCTCATACCCTCAACTCCTATTTATACTAAAAAGAAGCATCTAGAGGAAGATCCTTCTAGAAGCGGAAGCTTCTATTAGGTCTTCTTACATCCGCCTTATTCTATTTTATTGAAAGGCCTTATTAGTATTGACCTTTAATACATCCGAATAAATTGTTCTACCTATGTGCGAGTTAGGACCCTAACATGTCCACCCCCTTAAAAACAACCTTGTCCCCAAGGCTTGAGATGAGGAAATTGTTGTAGAATGGTAGCTGGTTCCGAAGTGGCATCTGATGGAGTTGTATCTTTACACTAGATTAACACTTCCTTGATGGTTCTCTGACGTAGGCGACACTCACGCTGGTCCAAAACTACTTCTGGTTGTAGCCAAATGGATCCTTCTTCAGCTAACTCTGGAAGGTTTGTTTGAATTTGGAACTTAGCTCCAATCACCTTCTTTAAGCATGAAGCATGAAAAACAAGATGTAGCTTTGAATGGCTGGGCAAAGCTAACTGATAAGCGACTTGTACCACACGCTTGACCACGGTATAAGGACCATAAAATTTGGGCGCTATCTTCTGACAATGTTCGGACTTGATGGAAGTTTGCTTGTAAGGTTGCAGTCGAAGAAACACCTGATCCCCTTCTGCAAATTGACGTTTAGAGTGACCTTGATCTGCTTGTTGCTTCATGCGATTCTGTGCCATGACCAAATTCTCTTTGAGGGTACGAAGAATAGCCTCTCGAGCTGTAAGTTTTAGGTCAATCACCCGGACCTTCGAGGAAACCGGTAAGTATGAGAGAATTGAAGGTGGCTTCTATCCATATACTGCTTCAAAAGGAGTCATGCGTGTAGCTGTATGGTATGAAGTGTTGTACCACCATTCAGCTAGGGGTAACAATTGAGCCCACTGATTTTTCTTTTCCGAGGCAAAACACCTCAAATATGTTTCCAAACACTTGTTGACAACTTCCGTTTGGCCATCATTCTGGGGATGATAAGCTGTGCTGAGATGCAATTCTATGCCTTGTATCTTGAACAGTTCTTGCCAAAAATTTCTTGTGAAAGTTGGGTCGTAATCAGAAACAATAGAGTGCGACATGCCATGAAGCTTGAAGGCCTGATCCATGAAGATTTGAGCCACCGTGGATGCTGTAAACGGGTGTTGAAGGGCACAAAAATGAGCATACTTGGAAAGGCGATCAACAACCACCATGATGACGGATTTATTTCTCGATTTGGGTAAGCTGGTAATAAAATCCATAGAGATATCCTTCCAAATAGCAAGTGGAATTGAGAGCGATTGTAGTGTGACCGATGATTTCACTGTTTCCCCCTTGTTGCATTGACACACATCACATTCAACTACAAAATTACGAATTTCCTGTTTCATACCATCCCAGAAAAAGGAATGTTTGAACTTGTCATAGGTTTTGGTGAACCCGGAGTTCCCTGCTGTGGGTGTAGCATGAAGCTCAGAAAGTACCATGAATTTAAGCTTTGATTGTTTACTTAAATACAAGTGACCTTTGTATCGAAGTCACTCATGGATCCCAGAGTACCCTGGGGAAGCTGGAGCATTTGAATGCAATTGCTGGATCAATTGTGAACTTTTGGGATCTTGTAGCCATTCCTGGAAAACAACTTGGAGCCAATCTGGTACAATGAATGAAAGATAAAAAAGGGATCCTTCATCTTCATATTTTCAGGAAAGTGCATCCGCAACCACATTGTCTTTGCCTTTCTTATAAATGATATCATAATCATATCCAAACAGTTTAGTCACCCATTTTTGTTGTTCTGGGGAGGAAATGCATTGTTCTAGAAAATACTTGAGGCTTTTATGGTCTGTCTTAATTTGGAACCGTTGCCCCAATAGATAAGGATGCCATAGATCCACGACATGCAGAATAGCCAACTTTTCCTTTTCATAGATGGATTTGCCCAGATTTCTTTCAGATAGTTGCTTGCTGGTAAAGGCCAAAGGTTGACCTTCTTGCATGAGGACAACACCAATTCCTTTCCCTGAGGCATCACATTCCAACACAAAGGTATTTGTGAAATCAGGAAGGGCGAGGACTAGAGTGGTGCACATGGCCATCTTAGAGGTTTGAAAATCTTGAGAAGCGGCTGGAGTCCAAGTGAAAGAGTTCTTTTTGAGGAGAGCAATGAGAGGTGTTGCAATCTTCCCATAATTCTTAACAAACTTGTGCTAATACCCTGTTAAGCCTAGAAATCCACACAAGATCTTAAGAGTCTTTGGGTGAGGCCAGTCTTGCATAGCTTCAATCTTTTTAGGATCCACCTTGACGCCATCTTTTCCAACCAGATGACCCAAGTATTCTACTTCCGAGGCACCAAAAGAACATTTAGACTGTTTCCAAAAAAGTTGGTGTTGAGAGAGTAGATGGAGAACTTGATCCACATGAGAAATATGGTTTGTCTAGGTTTTTCCATAAATGAGGATATCATCAAAGAAAACTAAGACAAAATGGCGGAGAAAAGGATGGAAGACATGATTCATGAAGCTTTGGAAGGTGGAGGGGGCATTACACAAGCCAAAGGGCATGACCAAAAACTAATAGTGGCCCTCATGAGTTCTAAAGGTAGTCTTGGGAATATCTACGTATCTGGTGGTAGCCCGAATGAAGATCCAGTTTAGTGAAGAATTGGGTGCCACTCAATTCATCCAGGAGGTCATCAATGACAGTAATGGGGAATTTGTCTTTGATTATAAGTTTGTTGAGGGCACGGAAGTCAGGACACATTTTCCAAGAACCTTATTTCTTCAGGACCATGACCATAGGAGAAAAATAGGGGCTCGTACTAGGGTGGATAATGCCTGCACTAAGGAGTTCCTGGACCATTTTTTCAATTTCATTTTTTTGGGAAAAGGGGTGATGATATAGATGGATACTGGGAGGAAGGATTTCTAGTACAATGAGAATGGAATGATAATGAACACCATGGGAAGGAGGGAGGCCTTGGGGAGTGGAAAAGACCAATTTATGTTTATAAAGGATACATTGGAGTTCTTGCGGCACCGAGGGTGTCTCTATTGCTTGTATGGCATGGAGTTGGGCAATAACACTAGAATGACCCTTTTTGAGTAGCTTTTCCATGCGATGGAAAACTAATTATCTCAGGTGAACCGACGATGATTCCTTGGAACTTATATTTGTGGCCCTCTTGGTCGAATTGCATGGTTAATTATTTAAAATCCATGAGAATGTGACCCAAAGTCCTTAGCCAGTATGCACCCAGGACAATGTCACAACCTCCCATGTCGATAGAAAACATATGGGATTTCAGGTGGTAGTCACCAATTTGGAGACACACATTTTCACAACGCCCTCCACATTTCATGGAACCACCATTGGTAATCATGATTTGGAAATTATTGACGACATGGATGTAGCAATGAGTTTCTTGGGCAATGCGGTGATGAATAAAATTATGGGTGCTGCCACTATCAACCAGAATGATGACCTTCTGATTCTTGATGTAATCGATTAGCTTGAGGGTTTGGGGAGTGGAGAAGCCAGTGAGAGAATTGAGGGAAATGATTGGTTCTACTTCAGGAGGGTCTGAGGGAGGGGTTATGTTAGTGGATTCAGGTGATTCAGATATAGAGGGAGTTTCTTCATCTTCTTCCGAAATATCCTTGGAGATGGCCATAAAATGCTTTTTTTTGTTACACTTGTGGCCCGGGAAATATTTTTCATCACAGTTATAACAAAGGCCTTTGAGTTGGCGTTTAGCTATTTTAGCCTGGGTCAATTTTTGGATCTTTAGTGGAGCAGAGGGAGTAGTGGGATTTACTAGTTTAGGGTGAGGGATGAAGGAGGGTTTGTGGTTTTGAGAAGATACAACCTGTTGTGCTTCTTTATATCTTTTTCTAGCCTCCACCCAACTCTCAGGCCGAGCCATGAGGACATGGGCCCAAATTTAATCCTTGAGGCCGTTGATAAAACACTCTTGAAAAAAGGCATCAAACATGCCCTTTGTTCTAAAAGCCAGGTGCTCAAAGGCAGCTATAAAGTCTTCCACTGTTCCTAATTGTTTCATCTTTGTCAAATGACCCAAATGGTTGGTGTCAATGTCATAGAATTCATAAAGCTCTGCCACAAATTGTGTCCAAGCAATATACTGTTGACGATAAATTTTTTTCCATTGTCACCATTGCCAACTTTCTTGATCTAGATGGAGAACACCATACAGAAGTTTGGCCAAGTCATCTGTAATGTTGTATAAAGAGAAGTAATGTTCCATTTGGGTTACCCAACTAGTGGGGTCTGAGCCATCAAATTTGGTCACATCCACCCGTTGAAGGCATAGGTCACGTTGAAAGTGATCGTTCTGCAAGGTATGGGAATGAGAGGAATGGTCACCTTTAGTATGTGGGGGTGAGGAAGAGGAAGCGTTATCTGTAGGGATATGCAGTTTGGTGCAAAGTGTCGAAAATAATGATTCAAGCTGGGTGGTGAGGTCTTGTTTGATTTCACCCATTGAGGACTGCATGGTTGTATTGATGGTGACAACATTGGCACTAAGTTGTTTCACTTCTTGTTGGGTCTCAATGAGACCAGATTGAAAGGTGTTGAAGCGAGCTTCCTAGTCTTGGCTATGAGTATGGGCCATGAGGATGGGGAAACTAAAAAGGGGCGGGCGAGGTAAAAAAGTTTTGTCGAAAAAATGATATGGATGAATGTGATAAGGGCAAAGGGATGAATCCAATGAAACAGGTCTAAAATAATGGTGAAAAAATTTCCAGACTTTTTTTTTTTTTTACGGAGTTATACTTCGGTCTGAAGAATACTGTAGAGAGGAAATGCCCAAATGATTAACCAGAAATAAATGTGTATTTACTTGGCAACCCGAACACAGTTGCGCGACAATAGATCTTGTCTGTTTTAATTTGTTTATGTTTCTGTCCCCAAGGGTTAGGTATTCAAAGTTCTACAGACAAGGGTTTTCCCTATGCTATAGCTCTCTAATATATGTGCGGGGTCCAATAGTAGTACTTGACCCAATATCTCAGGGCACTAACTAAGGAGGATAGACCATACCCTTAGCCGTACTACCCGACTACCCAGGTACTAGAGAGTATCTTCCCAAGTGTTGTTCTCGATGACACTATAGTAGTCAGGTGACCGATCAGTTTATCTAAAGAGGGCTTTAGGTAATCTAGGCCGATCCATACACAGGTGCTGTCTGATGCACTACCACTCAAACGGGTACCAACATGGGTTACAAGGGTGGCCAATAAATGTGCGCTTAAGTACCACTTGTATTTCATGCGTGTATGAATCCCTCAACCATGGGTTTATGCACGTAATGATAGATCTCTATGGATTAAAGACACTGGAATACGTCTCTACCCTGAAAAAAAATTTAACCCACACTTTCTGCCGAGGAAAGTGCTTTGATACCACTTGTAATATACCAGATATAAAATGTATGCAGAACAAAAATAAAATGCTAGTAATGGTAGAATAACAACAATATAACTAGAACATTCACCACAATAACACTGAAATGATATAAGAATAACAAGAGAAATAACACTTTGAATCTGAAAGCAATGTTCACTAGCCTCTTCAAGGGGGAAATCTCCAATTGAGCATAGCTCTATTACAATAATATCCAAGCTAGGGTTCTCATACCCTCAAATCCTATTTATACTAAAAAGAAGCATATAGAGGAAGATCCTTCTAGAAGTGGAAGCTTCTATTAGGTCTTCTTACATCCTCTTTATTCTATTTTATTGAAAGGACTTATTAATATTGACCTTTATTACATTCGAATATATTTTTCTACCTATGTGCGGGTTAGGACCCTAACATTACAACTATTTTTCATGGAAGGATAAAATATCCATACATCTATGATCTAGAGGGTTGTATATGTTAACCATGAATACAGATACAAAACCGACATCAGCCATAGAAAAATCCAAGTACTTAAATCGCATGGATGAGGCACTCAGAACAATTTGCAGTCTTATTTCTCCCGATCTACTTTTTCACATATCTTCCTATAAGACTCCCAATGAAGCATGAAAAACCTTGGAAGGGATCTTTGGAAAACAGGATGAGATGAGGGGACACATGTTGGAGGTGGATCTGCTCACATTGAATCCAAAAAGCTTCGACAATATCCAATTTTTCTTTACAAAATTCAAGGATTTACTGTCGCAACTCAAAGCTTGTGGGGTTGACAAATCGACAGAGGAGAAACAAATGATTTTCACCATTATCTCCAAGCTTGGTCATGAATTCTATGTATTCGTATCTACATTCCATACTGCTAGATTCACCTCTGGAGCCACCTGGAAGATGCCTTCTCTTGAGGACTTTATCGAATCCTTGACACAAGAGAAAACCAAGCTCATCGACATGGGCGCAATCAAAGGCCCAAGGGCGCATGCACTCACTGTGCATGATGGTAGCCAAAAATATTAGAAATATAAAGATAAATATAAGATGAAATATCATGCACATACAAAGAAGGAAGGGTATACAAAACCCTTCGCTGATGCCTCCAGATCCAAAGGAGAAAAGGGAAGAAAAAGAGAGAAATGCACATATTTCCACAAATGATTCCATTTGGAATCTGCATGCATGCAAAACCAAATATATCTGATGTCTCATATACTTCAACAAAACAACCTTGGAGATCGCATCCCTGAGGGTGCAAAGAAAAAGAAGCCAGAAGATTCGAATTCCAAGAAAGACAATTCTAGCCATGCCTTGATTGCCATCAAATCCTCTCCCGATGATTGGATCGTAGATTCATGAGAATCACATCACATGGATACCTCATAAGTAGTCTATTATTCTTTGGATGCATGCAAAGGTCCTCCTATTTTTATGGGGGACAACTCTTCTGTCGAAGTCACCGACAAAGGAAGGGTTGAACTCACCAACAGAAGCTTCGAGAATGTGCTGCATGTTCCCAAGCTTTCTGTCAACCTTGTCTTTGTGTATTAGATGACGAATTCCAGCACCGGAAAAAAATTCATCTTCACACCAAATTCCGTGGACATCTACGACATGAAAACCAACTCCAAGGTTGCTACCGGTGAGGTAAATCATTAGTCTAGATTGTATACCTTTTCTGAATTCATTGAACCTGATTCTGCTTTACTGCTTACTCATGTTGATGAAAGTAGTAGGATATGGCACAAAAGGTTTGGACATTTGAATTTCAGATACATGCAACTGTTTATCAAGCACATATTAGTTGATGGTATACCAGACATCCATTTCTCCAAGGGAGTATGTGAGGGATGTGTTCTCAGAAAACACCCTCAAGAGAAATTCAACAAGGGAAAGTCTCAACGAGCTTCCGCACCTTTAGATCTGATCCAGAGTGACCTTATGGGTCCTTTTATGCATCCATCCATCAACAAAGAGAGGTTTGTTCTCATTTTTGTTGATGATTTCTCACGTTTTACTTGGATCTACTTTCTCAGGCAAAAATCTGAGGTCTTTCAACATCTCAAAGATTTCAAAGCTTTGGTTGAGTCACAGTCCATAAAGAATATCAAAGTCCTCCGAACTGATAATGGGGGATAGTATGTAAATCATGAGATCCATAATATTTTCCATGAGGCATGGATTCAGTTGCAGCACACAGTTCCCTATACTCCACAACAAAACAGAGTTGCTGAGCGGAAAAACTGATCTCTAAAGGAGATGGCATCTTGCATGTTACATGCAAAGTCACTTCCACACAGACTATGGGTCTAAGCACTTAACTGTGCAACATACATCCAAAATAGATCTCCTCATAGATATGTCAAGGATAAGACCCCCTATGAGGCTTGGAGCAGCCTCAAACTAGAAGTGACCCACTTTCACATTTTTGGATCTCATGCATGGGCCCACATTCCCTCTGAAAAAAGGAAGGCGCTTGATCCACAGAGAACTGAGTGCATTTTTTTTGGATACCCTGATGGTGTGAAGGGATATAGACTTATTGATATTTCCTTAGACAACCTCATCATTGAGCGTAGTGTCCAATTCAAGGAAAGTGTCTCGCATGTACCTTAGTAGCCTCATCCAGACACCTTCACTCTTCCACCTGTTCGAGATGATGAGAATGCACATGCCGACTCTTCTTCAGACGAGAGTTCGGATTCAAAGGAATCAGATGATTTAGATTCAGAGTCAATATAGTAAGATGCAGAGTCAGAGCATCCAGATGCAGTTGCAAAGACAGAGCAGAGGCCCAAGTGGGCACAAACTACTCTTCAGGATGAAAGGGATCTCGTTGGTGATCCAATCAATACCAAGAGGACTCGATCTGATTTCGAGGAGCCTCCTATTGCACTCACTGCCACTGAACCATTGCCATCTAGGCATATTTTCTTGGTTCAATCTTTAGTTCCACAGTCTTATGGTGAGGCTGCTGAAAATCCCTTTTGGGAATTTGCCATGCAGGAGGAGTACAACTCCCTCCTCAAGAACCAGACTTGGGATCTAGTTCCCCTTACTTATGGGAGGAAACTTGTCAAATGTAGATGGGTCTACAGGACCAAGAGCGCAATGGATGGAAAAATCAGTAGATACAAAGCCAAGTTTGTCGCCAAAGGATTTCAACAGGTTCATGGTATTGACTATGATGAGACCTTCGCTCTAGTAGCGAAGATGGATTCCATACAATTGGAACTTTCCATTGCGGCAACCAAGGGATGGGAAATCCATCAGATGGATGTGAAGAATGCATTTCTTCATGGTGATCTCTTTGAGGAGATCTACATGGAGCAACCCCAAGGATTTATGTAGGACTCATCTTTGGTCTGTCGACTGAAGAAGTCACTTTATGGCCTCAAGCAAGCTCCGAGGGCATGGTATGCCAAGATGGAATCCTAGCTATTGTCACAAAACTTTGTACGTTGTAAATCATACCCAAATGTATACATGCTCAAGATGGCTGATTCACTTCTACTTTTAGTTCTGTATGTCGATGATTTGCTGATCACCGAGAGCTCAACTTCAACGATTGCTACAGTCAAGAGGATTCTACATGATAGGTTTTTGATGATGGACATGGGTCCGCTACACTTCTTCCTTGGACTTGAGATCAGTCAGGATTCATCAGGCATCAAAATGTCTCAAGCCAAGTATGCACGAGATCTCCTTGAGAGATTTCACATGACAGACTGCAAGTCTGCTTTGAATCCTTTCCTATCAGGAGTCAAACTTGAGGATGGAGGGGAGAATCCATTGGTTGAAAGCACATTGTACAAACAACTAGTGGGGAGATTGTTGTATCTCACACACTCCAGACCAGACCTCTCATATGCAGTTGGCGCAATTTCCAGGTTCATGCAGGAGCTACATGAGCTACATTGGAAAGCTGCAAAGCATATCCTTCGATACATATAGGGCACCATCACCTTTGGGATTCATTATGCATCAGACTCTACATTAGATCTCATTGGGTTTACTGATTCTGACTGGGCTGGTGATAGAATTGATCACAAGTCCACATCTGGTTACTCACTCAGTCTTGGTTCCAGGCCTATCTATTGGTCGAGCAAGAAGCAAGCTGCCATTGCTCTATATTTAGCTGAGGCAAAGTACAGAGGGGTAGTTAACATAACCATTCAGGCTATGTGGCTCCAACATTTTCTCACTGAGTTGGGCATTCATTTTAATTGGTCGATCGTCGTCTGGTGTGACAACCAGAGCACTCTAAAGTTATGTAGAGATCCAGTTCAGAGGCAGCGGAAAAAGCACATCGAGATCCACATGCACTACATCCAGAACTTAGTACACAAGGGGATCATCTACTTACAGTTTTTTCCTTCAACATAACATACTACATACATTTTCACCAAGACCTTCACTGAGAAGAAATTTCATTCTCTGCGAGGTTGTCTTGGAGTGAAGGACACAGTTGCCTAGCAATTGTAGTTCTTCATTTTACATACATTGTA
>JZKD02S1676331.1:152625-168729 GCA_000966675.3 Picea glauca | reverse complement strand
TCATAACTCATACCATTACCCATCAAACAAACTTGGGTCCATTACCCAAACCTGGGGTCTCCAACTTCTCATGGCCATAATTCTCTAACCGTGAGGAATTATGTGACATTCCACAGACCATTGGAAATGAAATGACAAGCATTATCCATCTAGGATATTTTCCTTGAAAAATTCACTTTCCTTCATCTCATTGTTCCACAACTAAGCATGGGTTCTCTTACTCCACAAAGCGTCTTCCCGTGAGGGCTTTCACCATAAGGGGACCAGTTTGGAGTTCATCCATATTTACTTCTTATCAACAATGAAAAAACAATAATGAGTCATATTTACATCAAAAATACTGGGTCCATTACCCAAACCTTTGTGCTACGGGTCTTTCTTCAAGGGTTGACATTAATGACAACCAACCTTAATCAACACATACCTCCCGAAAGGGATACATGCAGTTTGCACAAACTAGGATAAAATAGCAACGATGAATTTTAGTGACTTCAAACTTGGATACCGTAAATCTTACAGTATTCTCACATCGCATAAGTATCCGACCAAGACGAAAGGCAAGAATTCAAAGATTATTCCCCAACCTTGGACCCATAACCTCGCGCAGTCTACCTTGCTTAATGTTATGAAGATAATGCACTTCGGACGACATCAAGAAGTGAACGCATGTGTTAAGTTGTTGTTATCATGTTACCATGGAGGATATTTATGGCTGAATGAACGTATCATAGTGGATCCGACCTTAATCCATCGGTTCACTGAGCTGAGCATGCAGGGCCCTGACCCATAGGATTTTTATCCTGGCAAAACCATAGACAACGCATTAGTGCAGAAGATTAAAGAAACGTATGGAGATGTTGAGAAAGGAACGTGAGGCTACAAGGTAGCCTCTATCCATAATGGTGCAGTGCACTTAGCCTATCAACTAATTGTTGGGAAATTAGTTCGCAAGAACTAGACCACCCAAGTCACTGGATTTGTAGTAGACCTCGCAAGAAAGTGTGCGGAGGGTGTATAGATGAATTGGACATAGTACCTTGTAAACCAACTAGAGATTGATTGCAGGGAAGCGCAGGACCAAGGGTATGAGTTCCATTTCAACTGGATTCTCATACTGATCGCATTCATTGCATGGGAAATGATAGAAGGTGCAACCTTCCCCGACATCGAACCCTTTGAACCTCTGGATGCGAAGTTCAACTCAATGACATGAAAAAGAAATGGTAGTCAAATGTCCTGTTTCACACTTATTACAACTAGTTGAAGGTATCCATCCAAGCCAAACCGTGCATGACCCCGAATACTCTCCACAGATTTCGGCCCATGATGAAGTTCAGTGCAGACAGACACTTTCTCTACATCACAGCGTGCATTGACGAGCACAAGCAACAATTATAGTCCTATTATAAATTAATAGAAGAAGATCTGGAGGAGATCACAAAGGAATGGTTGATGGACCTCTTTGTTCCAGCTGACCCTGCGGAGATATCTGATGTAGACAGTCCAGAAACTGCGTAGGATATACCCGGACCTAGCATCCAACAAAAGATCAGTGAAGTGAAAGACTTAAGCAGTGCCTCAGTGAAGACTTCTTCCATCATGCCAGAGAAAGAGGGTGATGGTGAATATTTAGAAGAAGTCAAACATAAGCACCGAGATGAAGTGGAGCTTTTGAAGAAGAGGAAGTGTTCACCTCAGAAACCCTCTTCCCAGAAGAAGTCCAAAGCTCCCGTGACTAAGCTACAGACCACATTGACCCCAGATGACTTCAATTTCATTGTTGCAGCCCTGAACGATGCTGTGCTGGAGATAGTAGAGACATAAGAGGTGAAGCAGAAGAAGATGTATAATCATCTTGAGATAGATCCCTAAGGAGTTCAATAGACACTTCAGTCGAAGCACGCAGTCTCCACTGCGCCCCTGTCAGTCGGAACACTAGAAGTAGGAGATGGGCCATCTCAACTCCACCGTATCTTGGATTCAGTTGAGGCTCGACTTCAAAAAGCACAAGATGAAGCAAAGAAAACCACTCAGGATTTAACATAGGTACATGGAGTTCTTATGGAGCAGTGCAACATGTCAGAACAAGAAAATATTGCTCTCCAAGAAAAGTGGAATGACGAGAAAGCACAACTACGACAAGAAAAGGAACATATGATGGTGGAGCAACTAGAGGTAAAAGAAGCGGTCAAAAGAGCACTTTGCTCTGTGACAGTCATTGAGATAAAGACCAAAGAAATAATCCCACAACAGGTGGCACAACTCGAAGAAGTGATCCTGAAGCTCCAACAACACATTACAGATCTAGAGCTTCACGTAGTACCTGAGACCCCGCAGGAGATCAGAGACCAAAGAGAAATAATTTCCCACAACGCAGTTGAAAGACTAAAATCTCTTGCCTTGAAGTGCAAGCAACTGAGTAGCCATAGCACCTAGACATATGAGAACCTTACCGAGAATCCAGAGTTATATAAATTGGAGTCGCAGCTTGAGGAGGCGAAGTATGAAGCTGAAAAGCTATAGACACAGCTGAAGGCCCTATAACCCATAGGAAGAATGAAGAGATCTCATGAGAAACACATGACCTAGCAGTAGATCCATATGATCCAGAGCAAAGTGATGGAAGTCACTCAACGAATCCAACTTGTACAAGACAAGGCATGCCTGTTGTTTTTCGAGATCAAAAGCCAAGGGGCAGAGCTAGAACAAGTTGTGAGTAGAGCAGAACAACATCTAGAGGGACCCGTCAATGACACACTCATCTAGGAGTTTGTCGAGAAAGAAGCCATAGCACAACAACAAGTCGAAGCAGCTTGAGCCAAGCTCGAGGCATTCGAGGAAGAATTGATCAGACTAGAGTGATTCGGGACAAGTCACAGATGAGTGCTGGGGGCCTGTTGGCCATTGACCAAGTTTTGGGAGACACTTGGTCATGTTTGACCATTTTTGGGACTTAGACAGCCTATCAAATATGGAGCGCTATATGAAGCAGAGATTGCAAAATCTTGGCCCACTTTTGGGTCACTTTTGGGTTTTTGGGATAATGTAACGAGAATGGAATTTCAACCCATGGGTTTTGCCCATGTGTAGGCCTATTTTGTATGTATAAATAAGTAAGCTAGGTGATGTAAGAGGTAGCACATCTGTGTGATGGTAAATATTTCTATGTGCAAGTAATCTATGTGATTGAGTAGGCTCTGTGCACACTGTTGAACTTGCAGTGCTAAGTGCAAGTTGTTGTAAGGATTTGTGGAAGGCTTTGTGTTGTAGCGCAAGGAAGAAGGATCTAGCGAGTCACACATATATTTTGTCCTATGTGAAGAAGGTTTTTGGTGGCTCTGTGCTCTAACCGATTGAAGACACTAATAAAGAAGAAGAGTTGGTGGACGTAGCCCCAGGGTGGGGGTGAACCACATAAATTTGTGTGTTATTCTTTGTGCTTCAATTTGATGTGTTTATCCCTTATTTTTCTAAGTGCTTTGATATGTTTAGATAGATATACTTATGCTTTGTGCTTTTTAGAGGTGTTTGAATGTTTGATCTGATATGTATGAAGATGTTTAGTGCCGATCTACTAGATTTGATCTGTTTTACTGTTGCTAAGTGATAAAATACCTTAGATCTAAGTGAATGTTGCGATGATCTGTGTGATCTGCGAAGTATAATAAGGGTTGAATATTGACGAATGATCGATGCTAAGTTATTTGTAAGTGATATGATCACAGATCTATGCCCTAGCGAAGGTTGCAACCACTTGAGTCCTGCAACCACCCCTGCCTTTACCTCGGGTGAGACTTCATCTTCTTCGCAAGTGTTGCCGAAAAGGCCGGTAGTTAGGGATTTTTTGGTGCGTTGTTGTAGCGTTGAACCCTGGGTCTGCCCCTGGTGCCAACAACACTCATATTTTTGGACTGGTCTGAATAACTGCACACACTCACACATAGTGGAGGGTATTAGGGGAGAAGGAGGCACACACACATAGTGGAGGTAGCAGGGGAGAAGGAGGGAGAGGAGGAGGATAAGGAGGGAGAGGAGCACGAGAGAAGGAGGGAGAGGAGGAGGATAAGGAGGGAGAGGAGCACGAGAGAAGGAGGGAGAGGCACATGGAGGAGGGAGAGGTGCACGAGCTAAATTTCGATTCCACAGAATTCCCTAGAAAAAACCATGGTATGAAAAAATAGTCTCTAAACCTTATTTTGCCTCCATATTCAACTATTGATCTCACGCCTCGCAAGATAGTGATTTAGTGTCATGTTGACTCTATATTTGTTTTCTATTTTTTTGTTTGACTTCCTTTTCTTCCAAAACGAATCACTGAGTATGTTATTCCAATTTTTTCCCACCCCTTCCAAAGAGAATCACTGAGTATGAGTCATATTGGTATATTCCCATGCTCATTTACCTCCCAAGCATAGCGATTTCTTCCCTCTCGCCTTCCTACTCTGCTTCTTCTTCTTATGGGCATTCTTATTATGATATCTTCTGAATTCCTGATATAGATTTTAGGGTTTAGTATTTTTCTTAATCCCTCTTCTACATGAGAATTAGGAGCCCTCAATATAAAAATGAGGATAGGAATCCTTGAACCACTTATCTAGAAGAGACCCTAGTATGTGGAATAGATCCTAACTAGTTTGTGATAATCTGTAGGAAGCGTGACAGAGTAATAATCTTCCATAATATAGCCCATAATCTGAGTATTCTCCCCTTATTATATTATTTCATTGTCGCTCTTCTTATGGGCATTCTTATTATGGGCATTCTTGGTGGCAATATGTCCAACCTAAGCGTTAATGCTTGAAGTGGTAAAAAATATTGTCCAGTAGGTCATGGACTTTAAAAATATTGAGATGCAATATGTAGAATTCAATCTAGTCATGTTTTACCAAGATTGCAAAGAAATATTTCATAATAAAATCTCTAATGGTGAGAGGGTATGTTGAAAGCATCCATTTCTTGTGTTCCTTTAATTCTATATAGGATCCAAATTTGACGATTTGGTAAGATACATCCATGATTACTAATCTACCTAGGATGTGATTAAGAAATATATGCAAAGATGAGGTGCACTTATAGATTTGGATATAATTGTCATCTCCTTCTATGTACCAACTGTTGATCAGACCTAACACAACTATGTTTCCCTTAAAGAATATTGGGCATGCTTTATAAAAGAGGAGAACATAAATAGGAGCTAAGAACACATTGCAAAAATGTTTGTAATGATCCAAATACCATATCTCCACAACTTTTCATAACTCATTGAAATAGGATGAAGATAAATATATTACATGCCACACATGTTTAGGAAAGAATGTATAGTGTAGATTGCATTCAATATAAATTTATCTATGTGAAACTAAAGTGATTGTTCATATAAGTTCTCTTCATATTTATTGGCAACCATGTTTATATTTCTTGACTTGCAACTGCCTTCTTCAACATTTGGTGTATTGAGGGAACCCAATGCTTCTGCATATAAGAGAAATCCTTTTCACCATATAACCTAATCACTAGCATGTTGAAATTCCTCATGGGTTCTCATAAATTAGAGGTGGGCTACAAATTAGATGGGAAATTCTAAATTATTTCTTGTCTTCCCACATAATTACAATCACCTTCATTGGGTCATGCTTTCTTGCAAATACCTACACAAATTCCTTGTCCAACATTACCAAAAGCTTACTCGATAGATACAGCATTAAAATTTCCATACTATGAAGATGTCAAAGACACACACTTCCATTCTTGCAAATGTCTCCTCTAGGTCATCCTTTTGAATGATACAATATCCATACACCATGAATAGTGTTTGGAATTGATTTCTTTCCATCATTTTTTAGATCCTACAATATTCCATGGAAACCCCATACAAAACTTCTCTGATACCAATATGATATACACACTATAGTCTATCATGGGTATTACATTGGACACTTTGTTACAGGACATCTTAAATTCTACTACAAAATACCATGCAATTATACTCATTTATACAATGTTTTCTTATGATCAAAATGTAATATTACAAGTATATTAGTCAAAATATTGAAATGAACTGAGAATATAAGAGAGAACATATATTAGTAAAATGAGCACACCAACACAATGAATGACAATATGTACTATGGGAAACCTGATTTGGGAAAAACCAACAAGAAAATGAGCAATGCACCTTGTTGTTTACAAAGAAGCATGGAATCACTATGGAGTTACAATAAACACTATCACTCGTGAAAAACTTCTATAAGGTATTTTTATACCTTTGTTCTACTCAAATATAACAATCATTTTCTCTAGTCATCTATAGTACAACTGCCTTCTTCAACATTTGGTGTATTGAGGGAACCCAATGCTTCTGCATATAAGAGAAATCCTTTTCACCATATAACCTACTCACTAGCATGATGAAATTCTTCATGGGTTCTTATAAATTAGAGGTGGACTACAAATTAGATGGGAAATTCTAAATTATTTCTTCTGTATTCCCACATAATTACAATCACCTTCATTGGCTCATGCTTGCAAATACCTACACAAATTCCTTGTCCAACATTACCTTAGGATATGGAATCTTGGAAATGGTTTTCATAGTGTGTGGAGTGTATGAGGAAAGCCTCATATTGTTAGCTAAGTATATATCCCTTTCCTTAGTGATAGTCCTCCTAATCAACCAAAGGACTACATTGAAACAAGGGAGAATCTTTGGCTAGGTTGCAACTTTGTGAAATCGAGATAACTATACCATGTAGTTCATTTAGATAGGGTCCATTGTTTCTTTGCTATATTCTCAGGGAATAAATTATAACAGTTTTGGTGCTCTTTAATATGTTTCTAAGAACTTACCAAAATTTTGATTAGATGGAATGCCAATGCTTAGAGCTATATCACTAAAGATGGGATCTCATGATGTATAACGTTGGGTTATTTTGAGATATTCCTTCGACCCCAACAAATCTTGGAAGCATTCATTTAATTATTTTGGCTCAATTCCTACCCAACATGATTCTTTTATGCAACATTTAATATATTTTGTTCTCTTGGCCTAACACCTACCCAAAATACTGAGTGAATAAATACTTTGTGTTTTCTCAGAGGTTGGGCTCCAACCCTAGATGCAAAAGTCTTACATGTCAAGTTATCTTTTCAATGTTTATCTTTAGATATACTATAATATGAAGATTGTTGGCCTAACATTTCCTTCTCCTTCGATGGAGTGTAGGGAAAACCAAATATGTATCTATCATACCTATCATCCAGCTCGAGCGATGAAATTTCGAGAGGGACAAGGGAAAACATATCCAACATATGTTACAAGGTGAAATCAACTAGAGGTGAAAAGGTCAGAATAAAGTTTGGTAGGCGCATGAAATTATTTCTTGCTGAAGGAGGATCATGATCTTATGACGATTAGAGCATAGGTGACATCGAGGTTCCCTTGAGGTACAAACACCTACTGAAACAATGGGTACCCAAGGAACTACTAGAGTTGGACACTGACATCTGTGTTAATGAGAGGATGTATTGCATTACTCCGTCATCCATCCATGGCCTTGGTTTATTCTCCATGGATGGCATAAAGGTAAAATATGGCAGATTCGTTGAATTGTTTGAGTATGTTGGACCATGTTACGCTTATGGAGTATGGTTGAGGCTGGTCCAATATATGCCTAGTATGTGGAGATACACATTCACCACAAATTATATACAGCTGAAAGACAATAGTAAAAATAAAGGAGTGACTATGTATATTGATGGAAGGCCAAAGGAATCAGGGAATATTTCAGGTCTTATAAACAGTGCAAGGCCTGGGACAACAAGAATGGAACCCGATTTCATTTTTTAGGAGAGTGAAGGTAACGAGATATTTGTATGTGCGGTAAAAACAATAATGACATGCAAAGAGTTGTTGGTCGATTACAATCTGAATCAAGTTGACCCAGGAACATATTCTTTTGCTACGGTACAAAACCCACTATACCCAAACTTAAAAAGGGATTACTTAATTTTTGAATGTTTCATTTGTGATGAAATTTTATTTTATTTCTAAATGTTCCATTTGCTAATGTTTTCTCGATGTTTCATTTCCAAATATTTGCTAATTTGTATGTGTGAATGTTTCATTTGATAATATTTTCCAATATTCCATTATTTCATATATTATTTTTTCAATATTTCTTGCATGTACTAACCTTCTTCTTGAAATTCTGCCAGTGATCAGGGGAAAGTCCCCGTTCCTAGCACCGCATCAACCGAAAACAATGAATATATAAGTGACGAAGAGATATTTGATTCTAGAGACCCCTTGCAGACAATAGAATTGTCCCTAAGAAAGGCCACCCCTACATACCTCGGCCTACCCTAAACTTAGGCCACCCCTACATACCTTTGCCTACCCTAAACCTAAGCTACATCCTAAGCCTAGCAATCCTAGACTCTTAGTGGCCTAACATAATACATCTAGACCTAATCTCTATAACTCCCTAAAGATACTAACTTGGCACTCAATTTAGGACTGACATAACTATTACAAAGACAGTCCCACCATTTTAATGCTAGATATAGATTCACTCTGACACAATCCCCCATTCTTGAAAGTTTTGGGGCGATTAATAGATCATTTGATTTATTGCAATGTCTAGAGCAACATACCATTATCACTGACTAAATCCAATAACTTGGATCATGTCCCTTCTAACTAGATTTAGATAGTAAGTTCCATATAAGTATACCTTGCAATTGTTGTTGTCACCATGTTTGTGTGGGTTTGTTCTTTTGGTCACTTGTTTATTAAATATTTCCTTGAGCTAATGATATAGTTGAACTTGTGACAAGCACACAATTGTAATTATGTTCCCTATAGTTAAGTGAAACTTATAATCATTTATCATAAATAAGGAAATGATCTTTTTCTTAAATTTGGATTTGAGTCCTAGTTGATGTCATAATTTAGATTTATGTGTTGTTTGGTGATTAATTGTAGCAATGGGAATAACTTCTCATCATTCAATTGAGTTTAGTAATGAGGTGTGTATTGTCTTTGTCCAGACCATGAATATGATATTTAAAACAATCCAGTATCAAGGTTCCTATTCCATTCCACATGCCCTATGAGTGGAAGGAATGCCCTTTTTAATACTAGAACCCCCTATCCATTTGATGAATGTGTTCTTTTTTAAACCAATTATATCCAAGGTGATATTGTTTGCTTATTATTTCACTGTCTATGTCTACCTTTGGTGTCATCACCTATGTTATCCACTTTTGTTGTAATTTCAGGGTAAGTATAAATACAATTATATTTTGAGGATGATTCATCTTTGCATCCATGAATTGGATATCTACAATTGCAATCTTTGAGTGTGAAAAATATTCCACTTTGTTTTTCTGAGTGGTGGGTGTGTCGTGTTCAACATTGGTGGTCCCTTCTCCATTATGTTAAAATAGAAGACCTAGTTTCCTTTTGTTTGTGTATATAAGATATCCACCCTTTGTGTCAACACTTCATTTATGTCCTCTACTACCGACACTCTCGCAATTCTCTCTCTACCTTCTTTTGGTATCCATACTAGAGAATCCTAACTCATTTTATCATGAAAATGTTGGGTTATAGGGGATAGATCTTACATGGACCTCTAAGGATGGATCATATTAAGCTAATCACTTCCTTTCTTCTCTCGATCAAAACAATTGGTAGAAATGAGTGGTAGGAACAGACCTAGGTCACACCAAATACTAGATTGGATGGGCTATGCACTTTTATTCAACCTCCATCTAGCAGACCTACCCCCACTAGGATTTTGAGGAGATCTCTTTCTTATCACAATTCATTTTCCACTACAAACCCCCTTCATGAAACTAACCTTCAATCACTAGGTATTTTTAATTTCACCCATGGTTACATAGTCAAGTCCTCTCAAATATGGACTCTCCCCTAAAGACATTGTCAGGCAATGAATTGACTAATCTGCAGTTGGTGACTCACCAGGGAAGTCATCTTCTCTGTTCTCTACTTTTAGTACTATTTTTGTAGTGACATCAAGGGCTTCATCTTCTAACGAGGATGAGCATCCCTTTTTCATGTTACATATGAAATTTCTATTTTTTCATTTCTCTTTTTCAGTAGTTTAACTTATTTTGTTTTATAATTCAGATTCTAGGAGATGCTACTATGATCCCACAATGGGTCACTACTCAATTGTACTTTTGAGTCCCATTGACCTACCTTTGAGGTCATTAGTGAACAATGATAAAATTATCATATCTTGGTATTATTACATTTCCCTATTATTGGGTACTTTCATTCATAAAAAGAAAAAACTTAGAAGTTAGGTATCCTAACATAAAAAAGGATCAATAAAATTATTTCCAGTAAATCCATAATCATTCATTTGTAAATAAAATATCAATTTCACCTTGAGAAGCTCCCCAAAGGAAAGAAACATGCCATACATCTAGTAAAATGGGGATCAAATTTTTTTGTAGTTATTTATAATATTCATTTAAAGGGAGGCATTACTTAGGTCCAGTTAATAATAAGTTGCTTATATGTCAACATTTTGAGAATATCAAGAATTGCTACTTAGGTGGTGTTGACATTAATAATACACATGATTGGTTTGAACACAACTTTATTGGAATGGTAAATATTAAAACTGTTTCAAGGAATTTCCTTTGGACAACACTCTTTGTGAAGTTTGTTGTCCATATTCATTAGCAACCTACCCTAACCTAGCCACCACTCTAAACTATTAGAATCCTAACACAAGATCTCTAGGCTTCTCTTCTACTATCCTAAAAACTCACGTCCATCCTCAGGACTGTCTACCATTTGACTGTCCTAAGCTATTTTTGCAGCCCCAACCTACCTAACATTGACCTATTTTCATACTAGATCACCCTAGGATATCTCCCCTTTCATGACTAGGCCATTATCTCCCTAATGCAAGGCCATTAACCCTATCTCCTAAACATTTAGACACCCCACAGATACCTACATAAACTCTTACTGTTGACTGTCCCAAAGTCTTAATTTAAGACCCTATTCCACTTTCACACACCCCTAAAAACAAACTCACATACCTCATAGTCACTCTACCTAAACTGCCTCCCAAACTCTCCACCCAAAATCATAGTAAAACCTTCAATTATGACTGTGTGAACATAGTCATTCCCATCCACATTTGATTTGTTTTTGACAGAGATAATTCATGGGGAACATAACCTACAATCTGCATACATAGGCAACATTAAAAATATTAACTTGTGTGCATTTGTAGGGGTTACATATCATTTGCCTTTGCATATTTAGGAAAAGTAGGAATGATACATATTGAATTGAAGACAAATAGACAGTCCCAACTTCTGATATGTAATGAACTAAGAAGGATACTATTGGATTGACACATATGAAACGTTTTGTGGCTTTGAAATATTGATGTCTTGAAATTAGTTTCATCAAAGTCATAGATACTTCAAAGAAAAGTATTGTGCTCTATTAGGAAATTGTGTATATCATTAAAATTTAGTCATTGATTGATCTTAATAATTTGAATACTTGCATTATTCTTGAGATTGAAAGCATCATCCTCTAGGCATTGTATACAAACACAAACACATGTGGMATTTGCACACTTAAGTGAATATCTTGTTGTCACATACATTTCCTTGAATCATTCATTGAATATATTTTAGATGAGTTTACATGAAAGAGTGTTTCATTATTTCATTGTATGTAGTTTTTGTCATATCATGGTATATATGAAATCTGGGATATTTTCACTCTTTGTTGTTTTCAAAAATAAAGAATCTATGTACACAGGTGAAAGACGGGCCCTCAGTAGGCAAAGTTGCCATTGGTGGGTTGTTTAACCTAGTGAACCATGAAGGAAAACATGTAACAGACCATGATTTTATGGAAAAGTGGACACCAATCTATTTTGGCTCTACTCACTATACTGATATTTGCCTAGATGAAATTTAGAAAATGGTTGTTGAAATTGGTAAAATAAGTATGTTATTAACTCTTTCAATAATCTAGGTTCAACATTGATTTATCATGAAATACAATTATTTTCCTTTCATGAAAAAATGTTATGGGGATATTGGCAAGTAGTAATCATAGTTCATAATTGTTTTTCAGCCTAATTGTATCTGAAAATTGTGAAATATCAAAATTGACTCTGGATAGATTATTTGTATAACTACCAAATGCACATATTTTAAGTTAATACATTTCATAGCATTTATGTGTTTCTTATTAATATGCACATTGTACATAGATATGCCTTCAATTGTTATTTCCATCTCGATGAGATATGCATTAAAATTGATTATATGTTGGATGTGACTATCAACCTCCTAGGTCTTGTATCAGGCTCAAGAAGGTTGACTATCTTCTTTACATGTCGTTGTAGCTTCTAAATTTCAGCTTCTTGTTCTATGGATTTTTCTCTTAGGCATTGATTTTCCACATCTAACAGGAATTCCTTCAATTTAATAGTGCCCAACTACTTCGTAAGGGAGGCCTACTATTGTGAAAGCTCCTCCACCCAATGTTCTAGATTCACCTTCCAAAATTTGAGGCTCGATATTAAATCCCCTAGCATGGATTGAGAATCATAACAATGGTGCTTACATATAGAAATGACAAGGTAAATTGGATCATTGGTATTGACCATTAGGGGGTTGACTCTAGTGCCAGCTCCCAAGTACATAATGAAAGTGTTATCTCTCCAAGAAGTTACTCCCTGACTATAGAAGGGTGTAAGATTGGTAACTTAAATAGATCAATAAATTGTGGAGGAAAAATGATCAAATCGGATGAAATTATAAAATCACATCCATTTAGAAATACATGGGTCACTTGAAAGACCAAGGATTTCAACTATGCTGCTCAGAAGGTTTTAATAAATGTGTGAAAACATGGAGAAGACTCATTATGCTAGCAAGAAATACCTACACAAAGGCATATGTGAATGGACAATAATGATAGGTAATATACTTCTTCATACCAACATAAACATATGTAAGATTTGTATATAGTAGATGGCCAGACATAATAAGTAAATACTTGCAGCTTAAGCTTATGAGTGCACTGATAGGATGACAACTATCTGGTACTAAGAAAAACATAAGAAACAATGTATATAAGTCTAATATACCAACGAAGAGATGGGATGACAACCTTATGTCATTGAGTATACATAAAATTGGAAAGAGAGGATATGAAAAATGAACAAACAAAGTCAAAGAAGCTCGATGTCAAGATATATTCATGGACATCTCCAAAGGATGAAATGTACAACTCTTCAAGTATAGAACCATAGTCCTTAGACTGTTCCCCCCCTCTTTGGTGTCTTACAATTCTTAGGCTTTTATAGCCTTTACATCAAGGTTTCAAGATCCTAATTTAATGGATCTGAAATACCAAAAATAAACATAATAAATTTGATCTTTTAGCATAAATGATCCAATCTTATCATCATAAGTCGAATTTGACAACCTGGATAATTATTTGGCAGCTTGTTGGTGAAAATCACAGATTTAAAAATCTGTCTTTGATGGCTGGGCGATTTCTGTCAAGAATAAACATGCCATTTGGCTTCATTCCCTTACCATATGCCTTCAAAACTTGATGAACATGATGATCTAACTTATGATAATTATTATCTTTAATTTGAGATCATTCCCACAGATTCTGGAAACAAAAAAACACGATCCGGGCAGAAAGAAGACTGATCTGGACTCTTTAGAGCTTTCAATGACTTACTAGTCATGTATTTTGACTTTTAGCCACCGAAAGTAAGATCTTTTCAGTGGCTCATTACACTGTAAATTTCACATTTAGCTATCGAAAGCTAAAATTAAACTATGACCTATTTTTAGAGGCGAAATCCTCATTTTATTGAATTTATGTGAATTTGAGCCTTTCTCAAAACCTCTAAAACTTTAAGATCTAAAAATAATTTTTTTTTATCTTTAATTTGAGATCATTCCCACAGATTCTAGAAATGGAAGAACATGATCTGGGCAGAAAGAAGGCCGATCTGGACTCTTTAGAGCTTTCAGTGGCTTACTAGTTGTGTATTTTTCCTTTTAGACATCGAAAGTCAGAGATTTTCGGTGGCTCATTAAACTGTAAATTTCACATTTAGCCACCAAAAGATAAAATTAACCTTTGGCCTATTTTTAGAGGTGAAATCCTCATTTAATTGAATTTATGTGAATTTGAGCCTTTCTCAAAACCTCTAAAACTTTAAGATTTAAAAATAACTCTTCTACCTAATGATCCTCTTATCATGTGATTTGGGAAATATTAGCAAGTGATTTTTGATTGCTAACAGAACCCCAACATTTTTCATGTGTGAATGACATATTTAAAAAAAAAAACCCAACATTAGTCACTCTAGTGATGAACAGGTTCGTTTCTTGTATAGCCATTTGGTTGCTTAACTAAGTTTGCTAGGGTTGTCTTGGTCACTCTTGTGACTAATATTAGTCGTTAGACCGACTAAAATTAGTCGCTAGACCGACTAATTATGGTCGCTAGAGTGACCAAGGTTATGTTTTCCTTAGAGATGCTAGCAAGGCTTGCGACTAAAGTGGGTCGTTAGACCGACTAACATTAGTCGCTAGACCGACTAATTATGTGATTTGGATTATTTTCGGCCCACTGATCCAGATTTATGTAGGAACACAATGAAATACAGAAATACACATAAACATAGAGATGCAACGGAAATAAGACTTCATTTCATTAATAACAAATGACTGAAATATTCTTACAGACAGAATGGAAATAAACTAGCTAGGGCGCTAGTAGCTTATCTCTGAGAAGAGATGTGGTGGCTACTAGCCTCTGAACTGTGTTACAATGAGGCTCGAAGGCCTATTATTATTGAGAAACAATGGAAAACCCTAAACATCCAAAGACCTAAACCTAGGAGATGAAACACCAAGACTATGGGCCCCGTTTGGGTAAGTTGGTACATCAACTTCCCGGGGACGTAACTTTGGCATATGATCTCCGTTTGATGCGTTCTATACCTCGTTAGAAATATCTATCCGAGGACTACAACTTTTGGGTGAGAAAAATCAATCTACAATACATGTTGCTCCCTGTTTTCCCAAAAAACGTTGTTTAAGGCCTCAAAACGACTCCGGAAGTTCAGGACCCAAAAAACTGCTAAAAATAGTAAACTGTGCGGAAACTGAAAAACTGAAAGAAGCAATGGTGGGAGTCCAAGTGGAATAGGTAGGTGGCCACCAATATCTACCTGGATCATTCCTCCCCCCTTAGGAAGCAATGGTCCCCATTGCGTTGAGTTCCTCCATGAGATGAGGAAACTTCTGTTGAACTTGGTCCCTAGTGAGCCATTAGCCTTGGTGAAGGAGTTGGCCTGCTTTAACGACTCGATATAGCGGTATCCTTTGTTTTTGGGTGTTCTTGATCTGTGTATCCAAGATCTGATAAGTTTTGGCTTGTTCCATGTAGTCTGGATTTAACTCTGGTGGTGTGAGTTGTTCTTCCATGTCGGATGTGTCTAGTAGAGGTGGAAAGTAGGGCCGAAGGCGGTCCACGTTGAACACTGGGGGCAGACCAAGGAATGGTGGAATGCTGAGCTCAAAGAAATTTTCCCCTACAACCTTGGTGAGGGTGTACGAACCATATCGGAGCGGATGAAGCTTGCGGTGGGGTCTAGTGAGGCGCTCCTTTTGCAAATGCAGCCACACTTTGTCGCCCACCTGGAAGTTGTGTGGCACCCGATGTTGATCATGTCGCTACTTGTACTTAGCATTGGCTCTGTCCAAGATGTCATGAACCTGTTGGTGGATGTATTGAATGTGCTCAATGAAGTTGTTTGCCTTATCCACTTCAGACTGGACATGAGCTGAATCTTCCCGAGTAGCCACAAATGGCATGGCTATGTCAATGGGACATAGTGGCTGGAATCCCAAGCCCACTTGAAAGGGGTTGTGGCTGGTTAAGCTATGGAGAGCCCGATTGTAGCTGTGTTGTACATAGGGGAGGCTCTCATCCCATGTGTGTGGATGCTTTGAATTGTACATGCGCATAATGTGTACGATCATCCGGTTGACGAC
>JZKD02S1676331.1:130224-150115 GCA_000966675.3 Picea glauca | reverse complement strand
AGATGATTAGTGAGAAAAGGAGTGCGCTCTCTCGAAGGTGGCAATTCCTCTTTAACCAGGAAATTTCCATGGATGAAGTGATGGGGTGACGAAGGAGGCTCCGACGACCCCTGACTATTATGCCTGGGGCCAGAGGTGCGAATTGCAATGAGAAGCAATTGGGAGGGGGTAAGTCTACCATGCCTAGAGAGGGTGCTATAATACAATGAGCCTCTCCTGGAATTCCCCCTTTCTCTTGGCATGGTGGAGAGAATATTGAGGCTGGTTTGCTATAGAGAGAAGGCGAAGGGGCTGGTGGAAAGCATCCGGGAGAACCCGAAAGAGACAAAGCACATGAGTAAATGCAAATGGAAATGCAGAGAATACGCTTGTGAGAGTCGAGGGGTAGGAGAAGAGTAGCATATGGATAAAGAGAGAATTCACCTGAGAGAGCAGGGGAGAAAACACAGTTGCAGAGGGAAAATATGAGAATTCGCTCCGAAGAGCCAAGGAGCAAGAACAAATGTAGAGGGGGAATGAATGAATTCACTAAGGCGATTGCCCGCTTAGTACAACTCGAATTGACAGATAGGCTAGGCATGAGAGCCGAGCTGACGAATTCCCTAGGCCTGGTACGCCTGGTCTGGCTTATGTGGGGGACCATTAACCCTGCAAGGTTGTCTAGGCACATTACCATTACTCTCCGTTGGATGTGAGTCATTCTACAGTAATGAGCAGAGGGCTGACGACCAGGATTAATAACTCCCCTGACCGCCCCATTCCATCTATCCTCTGACACTACCCAAGTAACACCCCATCCGAGAGAGTAAATTGTTATAATTGCTCATGCCTATATTAAACTTTATTTAAAATGTAGCATGGGAAATTAAATATTATAAACTTTATTTAAGATGTAGCATGGAAAATTAAATATTATCCCCCGTATAAATATTCACCACACATCTTTTTCATTAAACATGTTCTTAATATGTTTAGGACTACAAACCTCTGCTTTCAATTAAATACTAGATTCTTTTCATGTTATTTATATTAAATTAATTTGAGGATTTAATTTTTTTTGGGGGGTTAAATTCATTATTATAAATTTTGGTAACTCAAAAAGTCATAAAAAAAACTATGAGAATATATCAACAAATGATTTGTAATGTTGTCAAGTTACAACTTATAAACATGATTAAAGTTTATTTTTACCAAGTTTAAAAACTCATTTTATAGACATATAACCCACATGCATATATAAAATTAATTTTTTTTTAATGAAAATGTATATAAAACCAATAAACTTTAACACAGATTTATTTATTTTTTAAATTCTAAAAATGAAAATGTCTAAATTAAATTGAATAGTGACTATAACCTTAATATGTTAATATATGATATATCGAAAAAACTCAAATCTATTGAACCAACAAATAAAGAAAAAAAAATGTTTTGAGAAGTATAGTAAACACAAAAATATGTTTGACAAGTGACCAATTAAAAACATAATAATCAGATTTGACAATCATGGATACTCTTCCTCATTTCAATTATGTTTCAAAGCCCATGCATGTTTCTAAATTGTGAATTGGTAGTTGGAGGTTTGTGCATGAGAAGAAACCAGGGCGATAATGGTGGACTCTGCAACTTGGGAGGACCTCTAGGGGACCTGTTACTTTGTGTATTTGGATTTTGACCAGAGAATACTCTACACTCCTTGTGTGGTCACCCTCCCCTCCTCTTTTTTCATTCAGATTGCAACTTTTATCCTTCCTCAAACCGTCTACCTCCTGTGAACCCACTGTTACACATGACCCAACACTATTTGCGAGGACTTCTTCTCCTCCTAATCGTCACCTTCTAACTGTTCTCTCAACACAATCTGACTACGTACTATAACCTTTTACCAAGCGGAAAACAATGTCCAGAAACTGCTCAAAACTCTTTTATTAACATTTCTCCCTGCTCATGAGTTAAATTGTTATTTTAAACTCACCCTGTTCACGAGATAAAATGTTATTTTAACAACTGTCTCTGTTCACAAGGTTTTTTAGGGATGGAGGAATATGTCAGTGCACTTATGAGTGCAACTGACAAGGAAATTTGGAACAATGCTGGACTTTTCACATCAACCGACGATCTTACCAGACGCACCAACTTTTCTTTGTCCCCCACTTTTTTCATCTCACTTGACCTCTCACTATGGACCCACAACCTCTTCCTATTATCTTTGGTCCTCCTCCTCCATTACTTCACCTTATTCCATCCTTCACTCCTCCACTCTACCCCTTGCCTCCTCCTCCCCGACTCTTCCCTTTAGCTCCCTTTCCAGCTGCTCATCCCTCCCTTTCCCTGCTCCTACTTACAATTCTACTTATCCTGCTTCTCGATGAGACCCCTTACTTGCTCTACGAAGCACTCAAGCCTCTCCAACTCTTTGTGAACATATTAACACCTCTGGAACTGCACTTAAGCCTCTTCCTCTTCCTCCCGGGGGTAAGAAATCTTCTACAAGACCATAGGTCTCTAAAAAAACCAAGAAGAAACTAGTTCTTGGATCAGATATTGGCCTGGAAGAAACTATATCCATGGCACTTTGTAGTCTTGTGGGAATATTTTCATACTGACATCTCTACAACACTAACCTGGAGACTTGTATGTACAAAAATTGGCGGCCTATTCTGGGATATGTTCCCTTTCTCTCTCATCTTGGGAGGGGTTGGTTCTACTTCCATTTCAACTCTCTCGAGGACTCCAATTCCATCCTGTAATGACTTTGGACTTTGGAAAATAGTAACCTCATGCTGAAACGTTGGAGAGTGAGTTTCGATCCCACACAAGATTATTTCCGTCTTCAACATCCGTGGGTACTCCCTCCTGGACTACCTCTCTACCTTTGGAATGAGAAATCCCTCATGGATATTGGAAACTCTTTGGGCTGGTTCATCAGCTTAGACTCCAAAATCCTTACTGGTCCAGATAAGAAAATGGCAAGGATTCTAGTGGAACTAGACATCCATGAGGGTAATCTTGAAACTCTGGACATAGATTGGAGAGGATGCACCATCCGACAGAAGTTAGACTATCTTGGCATCCCCTTTAGATGCACACTATGCAGACAGACGATCCATCAAAGAAAGACCTGTACTGGCACTATTGAGGAGGAAATATTGGAGGAGTCCATGCTTGAGCTTGCCTCTTTTTCAGACTCACCATTTGCACCTTCTCATCTACATCTACCTGACTATCCGGATGATAGAAACACACCTGCTTTGGACACTTTTTATGGTAAGCTCCAAACTATCTGTCCAACTCTTTTTGCCACATTATCCTCCTTAGAACTAGACCTCATAGATAAATTGTCTTTTCTCTCTAGAGGACATGCTTCCAACACACCAACCATCATCTGAATAGCCCCTAACACACCCTCCTCCCCATTTCTTACTGGTACTCAAACACCTCCACACACCCTATACTTTTCTGGTGAGCTTCCTTATAACCCTCTGCCTACCTCTGTTCCACCACCTACACATAATCTATCACTCACTATTGTGCCATCACAACCTCCAGAGACTCCTCATAATCCTCAGTTTTCCACAGTCCCACAACTCTCACACAACTTACCACTTTCTATTGCGCCATCTATATCTACAATTGTTGAGAATAACATTGTGCCATCTCTTATCCCACAGTCATCCATAGTTCCACCACTCATTCATAACTTACCACTCTCTGATGCACCATCTCTCTCTACGATTGCTCCGATTAACCCTACTGCTTCCTGTCCTTCGGAGGATGGGGTTCCCTCCTATCCACACTTATTTACCTATCTTCAAGTGACGAGAAGTTACATCGACCAATATTATGCACAAGATGATTTTCCCTGTCTTTCGAGGTTGTGTGAGTCATAACTTGGAGAAAACACTCTAGAAGTTGTCCTAGACTCCCTTTTACCTTCCTTTAAAGAAGTAATTTCACCCACACCTATGCCTACATACCTGGGCCCTACTCTACACAACATACCTGCCACTGATTTGGAGCTGGGAACAATTGAGTCTACTTCTACTTCTTTGAATAAATACTACACTTGTTCCAGAGGACATGGATACGAACATTCACTGATTAAAACCCACAATTTCCGTCGCAAAGAAGGCTATCCACCAACACACTCTGTGGATTCTTCACACACTATCACTGATATTGGGGCACTTAGAGGCATGAAATCCCTAGCAAGAGAGAAGCTATGATATTTCTCTCCCTCAATATCAGAGGGGTGGGAGGCCACCTAAAATCCACCTCGTTCAAAAGACTCCTTTCACTTATTTCTCCAGATTTTATTTTCCTCCAGGAAACCATGGTTGACATAAAAAAGGCCAGATTATTTCTTAGTTAGTTCCACTCAGATTGGATTATCTGCTCTGTAAATTCACTTCGCACCTCTGGAGGTTTGGTAGTGGCTTGGGACCCTGACAAATTTTCTTTCCATCCCTACCTTTGTTGTGGTGGAATTCTTTTATATGGCACTTACCATTCATCACACAATCAAATCAACTTACTCAACATATATGGTCCTTGTATTGACAGACAATTATTTTGGGATAAAATTGAAGTGGGGGGACTGTTGGATCTACAAAACCTGATCATAGTTGGCGATCTAAATATTACAACATATGTGGGTGAAACCTGAGGGGCCTCTGCCACTCAAGACTCTCTAGCAGAATTTTTCTCCAATCTCTTCACAACCCACCACTTGGTTGACTTTGCCTTGGACCATCTGACTCCTACTTGGCATAATGGGAGATTGGGCTCATACTCTATTTCAAAGAGGCTTGACCGCTTTCTCCTTTCTGAGCATATCATTTCGTCAGTGGACAAGATACGTACTTGGGTAAGCCTACCTTACTTGTCTGACCATGCTCTGATCATCCTGCAGTTGGACCCAACAATGCACAAATTTGCATACCCTTTCAAGCTCAATTCGGGTTGGCTCACTGAAGCATATTTCTCCACAATCGTTTTCAAAGTTTGGGAGGATCCACTCTTTTAATCGAAACCTTGCATCCAACATCACATCATTTGGAAAATCAAATCTCTAAAATCCCGAATTAAATCGTGGGTTGTCACATTTCGTGAGAAAATTTCTAAAAGGTTATTTGACCTCGACTCAAAAATTTGGGCGTACATCATTACAGATACTAAGGCAGGGACCTTTGGAGTTGGCTGCCCCATTCTTAAAGAGCTTGAAGCAAAACAAAATTGACTTCTCCTTAAGGACGAAATCACTTGAAGGCAACGATGTAGAGAAACCTCGATCAAACCTGGAGATCTCAATACAAATGTTTTTCATAAGTATGCCAGTGCTTGCAGGAACAAAAACAACATATGGGAGATTACATCTGAGGATGGATCTATCTACAAAGGTCAAAATGCTTTAGAATATGCAACGATCAAACACTTCCATCCTTTCTTTGAACATAACACTTCTGCAAATGTTCAATCACAAGTTTCGTTGGCCAGGATTTTTCCACACTCAATTTTGGGGGAAGATGCACTCTTTCTTGATAGGCCTTGCACATTACAGGAAGTTTCAGTTGATCTAAAATCATTCTCAAAGGACAAAAGTCCAGGCCCTGATGGCTGGAAAGTGGAATTCTATTTACACTTCTTCAATCTAGTTGGTCTGGATCTTCTAGATCTAGTGGAGGATACCAGGATTAAGGGAAAGGTGATAGGCGCTTTAAACTCAACTTTCCTCACGCTTATTCCCAAAGCTGCTTCTCCCTCTTCCTTTGGTGACTATAGGCCCATTGCACTCTGCAATCTCTGCTACAAACTTTTCTCAAATATTTTAGCCACCAGTATCAAGCCCTATCTCTCTCGCTTCATTTCGATGGAACAGTTGGGGTTCCTAAAAGGTCGACAGATCCTAGACGCCATTGGCACCACCAAGGAATGTTTACATAGTATCAAAAACAAGAACTCCAAGGCTCTCATCCTCAAATTGGATATTAAAAAGGCTTTTGACTGTATTGATTGGAATTTTCTTAGGCTAATTCTAGCATAGACTAGCTTCAACCAGTCAATGATCAAATGGATCATGGGCTGTGTGATAAGCACAAAAATTGCCATTTTGGTCAATGGTGAACCTTCCTCCTTTTTTTTCATTGGCAGAGGACTAAGACAGGGTTTTCCCCTCTCTCCACTTCTCTTCGTTTTGATTATGGAAGCATTGAGTCTTCTTCTCAAATCAAGATAAGCTGAGGGTAAGCTCTCTGGGATTAAGGTTTTTAGAACCATCAAGATTCTACATCTTCTTTTTGCTGATGACATCCTCATCATGACTAATGGCACACTTCAAGAATGGATAGAAATTAAAGAGATCCTACACAATTTATGCAGTGCCACAAGCTTATTGATCAATTGGGATAAATCTACTTTCCATTTTGCAAATTTACAACAACCTATTTTGGACCAGATAAAAGTTATTTTCTCCTACAACTTCACTCCACTTACCTCTAAACTTAAATACCTGGGATATCATTTAAAATCAAACTCCTACAAATCATCAGATTGGAACTGGCTTCTCGCTAAAGTGGAAAAAAGGATTGGGCACTAGTGCACGAGGTGGCTCTCTCTTGGAGGCCGGTTCACCCTTATTAAAGAAGTGCTTGTGTGTATTGAATGGCCCTAGATGCCATTCCAGCCTCGGTCCTCACAAAACTTCGGAAGCTGACCTTCAAATTTCTCTGGTTGGGTTGTTTGGATCATCATCGACAACATCTTTGTGGCTGACAATTTTTGGCAAAACCAAAAAAAGGGGAGGTTGGGGGATCCAAAAACTATTTCATTTTAGTCAAGCACTAGCAACCAATTCTCTCTGGAGTGCCCTGAATCTTCTTGACATATGGAATTCCGTTATTATGGATAAATACCTCTGCCACCATATAGTCAGCAACTGGCTTACCTTAGAGATTGTCATTCCCAAAACGACCTCTTACTTTTGGAGGAATATTACAAAATCAAAATTCCTTATCACCCAATGGCTCTCCTAACTTATAGGATTGGGCTCTCAAATTGCACTTGGTAGGGATCACATTCTCGGATTGGCGGATGCAACTGCTTTATATCAGCAGCTGACAACGTTCCTATCGACAATTTTTTTTTGGTACTTATACCAAATCCGAGTTGCTTCCAGATCGGCTTACCTCCCCGACAGCTGGATCACTAGTGCCTCCCTCAGCCTCAACACAGATTTATCGCGTGAATGGGATTGTTTTTGCTCGAATCTTACACAGTCGGGCATTCACCTTACATATGCGGCTGATAAACTCCAGTGGATGATATGTGACCACTCATGTATCATCTCTGTCCATAATGTTTATGCTACAATTACAAATTCTCTTTGGCACACAAACATCACAAGATGGAGGAACCATATTTGGACTTGGCACATAATTCTTCACTTGGTTGTTGGCTGAATATAATCTCAATACTTGGCACATTATTTTTAAAAAAGGATATTCAGGGCCTAACATTTTCCACCTCTACAAATCTGAATCATAATCAACAAATCATCTTTTTATCAATTGCATTTTCTCTAGACAGGTCTAGGAAAATATGGTATTAAATTTAATTTTTCAAACTATTTGGGATGAGATATCGCTCTCAAATTGCTTTGATAGATGGGCACAAAAGGAAAGAAAACTCATGCACCTACTTGTTAGAAACATTTCTTGTATATGGGTGTTCTCCTCGATGGTTTGGGCCTTGGAGTGGTAAATTCAAAGCAATGGGTTGAAAAACCCACTTATCCTAAGTTTCGGGCGCAAATGCACATCCGTTAAGCAACAAGAAAAATTGTGCGGCCGGGATCTGCATGCCCAGATCTACGGTCGAGGTTGGATTCCAGAGCCCCCTCACCATTCTACCTTTAAGGGGAAGGGGGGGTCCAGAATTGAGTGCGCAAGTTTGAGCGACTAAGATTCAGGCGCCTGGATCTGTGGTTGAGAATGGATTCCGGACCGCTCCGCTATTCTGCCTTTAATAAGGGGGGGGGGTCTGGAATTGATGGTTTAAAGTGGGCTCCCTTTGTCACATCTCCTACTCCCTCTGCTTATCGCCTTCCGCCATGTGTCTTCCCCTGTCACATCTCCCGCTCCTCTTCTATCTTTCGCTATCACACACATGTACCTCCATACTCCACGCCACTTCCACCTGTGTTGTGTCCTCAGTCCCCAACCTGTCGCATTGCGGCCTCATTGTCACCTTCTTGTGGTACATTGCCTCATCATCTAGTGTCACAACCTCCATTTCTTCCCCACCTCGTGCTTCCACCTCAACACCTCTCGTCTCACCCTCATCCATGTCCTCCATAGGGGTCCCCTCGTAGCAGTCCAATGAAGCAGCATCCAAAGAAAAGTCGCCACGTCGTCTGAGTATAGAGTTGACCGAGGCCATTCCCAATCCCAAGGAAGTAGTTATTGTGGTAGTTGATGGTGGTTGAGCATCGTCTTCTTCCATAAATAGAAGGCCAGGAAATGACCAAGTGTAGAGGTGGACTGATAGTCTATCCTGACAGAGATTGCGTCTGACAAACGACTGCATGGGCAGTCTGCCCAACGTCTGCATGCGCCGCCTGACAAAGAAGCTCCTCAACGTCAAGCATTGAATTCATGATATGATCATGCCTTCAACACTTGAGTCAGCTCCAAGTATATGTAGGCATTTTTTCCATTTTGTTTAGTATCGATGGTTGAGCTAGGCTCCCGATTGTAAAGTTTTAGCGAAGCACTGGTTGCTATGGTTATGTATTGGCACTTGAGACTTCTTGCCTTATGAATGTCAGCCTCTTTCCATCTCTTTGTTTACACTGTGTTAGAACAGCTCGGAATTGGAGGATCCAGTTGAGTTGCGCTGTTATAGGATGATGTAGGTTGGATCACTGTAATAGTTGCATTGTTTCTAATCAGTTCTTGTATTTTCTTAACGCTGAATGATTTGGAATTGGAGGATCCAGTCAAGTCACCTTTCAGTTCCCCGAAACTCCGAACCAAGAGGATCTTGTATTCTGAGTTTTTCTTCCTCAAGCTGCTGAAAGGCCTGATGCCTGAGGCAGTCTTGCTCACTCATCTCACCAAGTCTTCCCCCTACTCATTTTACAATCAACTCACTGATGGAAGTTAGATCAAGACCTCCTTTGTTTTTTACATACCAGTCCTGGTCCCTGAGTTAGAGTGATACCTTCTTGGGTCTCTACCCATTCGATCACCCATTAAATTTATTCGTGACATAAACTGATGGGCGTTGGGCTCTGCTCCTATTGCAATCCAGGAGTGACTTCTAACACTAACACTACCTTCCATTATATGTTGGGCTACTTGGCTGGAAAGAAACAAAATGATTTTTCTAAATGGGACGCCTTCGGTTAGTGCTACTGCATACAAATCTCTTGGTATTCACAACACTTGGAATGTTGCATTTTCCAACAAGCCTTTAAAACAACACATCTTGCAGGTTCCTTTTTTAGAAGAATCACATATTGGATGGTTCGATGGTGCAACACTCTCAGATGGCACCCAGAGTGGAGCTAGAGGGGTGATCAAAACCACTCAAAACACTTTTTACAATTGGACCTTCAACTGTGGTGCAGGCACCAATACCATGGTAGAACTATTGGGTCCCTGGCCACTTTATTTTTGGCCTCCAGACTACACATTGATGTCCTTCAGATCCTTGGATATTCCAGAATCATTATCGAGTGGTTGAACAGTAGGTGAGATCTCCAAGCTATCTCGCTCTTGGCTTGGAAGGACATAATTAGATTGATCCAGTCTACTTTAATAAAAACTCAACTACAACCACATTTACTGAGAGAACAACAAAGTTGTTGACAAAATTTCAAAGACAACGCTCAATTTGTTTTTGGGAATTCTCACTTACAACTTATGCATAGATGGTCATGAGGGACCCTCCCACTTTTTAACTATTTTTTAAGAACAATTTTTACTCTCTTACTCAATAGGCTTTCTAGATATGAAAGATGGAAGTTTACCATCTAATCATAGAAAGTTTTCTTTTCTTCTTGTAAGCTCTGTAGCTTCCTCATTGCCTACAAGCAACTCTCCTTGATATTTGTACTGAAAGAGTAGTTTTTTTTTAATTGCACTTGCTAGCTGAAAGTCTTCTAATGATGAAAGCCCACCCTCACTTTCACTTTATAACTTTCAACAGACTTTTGTCAGCAATGTTTGTAATCTTTTTGATTTGAAAACAAATTATATGAATATATAATTGAGAAATTTTCCATTTGGAAAAAGATGTTCCTAAATTGTTTGTGAGAATTAAAAATAACCCACTTTCAGCTTTGGTAAGATTGTGCATTGTACGATCACATGGCTTGCATAATTTTTGTTTTACATCTTCAAGTCTAAGATTTGTTGGTAAATTTACCCTTCAGATCTTTTCATGCGAAATCTACCAACATGAGATCCAAACCATGTGCCATTGTGTGCATGATTCATTTCAAATATAAAAATAACATAGTAAAAATGCAAAGTTTCTATTAAAACATATTTTCTAAGATAATTTTGTTATTTCAAAATTTATTTAAGTGTGTTTTGGGATATTTTAGTCTTTGCTCAATCACAAGTTATTGGTATATCTATTTTGTAGATTTTTGGATATATCCATAGATTATAATGACAAGAAGTTTAATTTCAGATCTAACCCAAATCACTTTAACAAATTACAAATTCTCATAATTTTAAAAAACATAATAATAACATACAATATTATTAAATAGATTTTAAAAATCTATTTTGTAGATTTTTGAATATATCCATAGATTATAATTACAAGAAGTTTAATTCTAACCCAAATCACTTTAACAAATTACAAATTCTCATAATTTTAAAAAACATAATAATAACATACAATATTATTAAATAAATATGGAAGAAATCATACAATATTATTAAATAAATATGGAAAAAATCAAAGTTGTAGAAGCTCAAAATTTTGGAAAATTTTGCGCTTTTACAAATTCTACTCTTCTCTCTTAATGTTGAATATATATAGAATGGTAGTTAAAAAAACTATATATATAGAATGGTAGTTAAAAAAACTCTTTTGACTATGCTTAAGTCGCTTTATAATATATAACCTTTTTTTTGGTTGGGATTTTGATGTATTGTAAATTGTATTATGTTATCATTATGGTCACTAGAGAGATTGTTGGGTGTTATAGTTAAATGGGATTGGTGTACTTTTCAGGTGAAATGTGGATTGATAGTACAATGTGGTGTGTCAATGTGTTTCTTGATATGTGTGGATTGTTTTACTTGAAAAATGTTTATATATTTTATTTATTTTTATATGCATTGTCCAAGTAGTGTTTATGTGTGGGTCTACACTGACTAAGTGTGGTGTTTTATAGCTAGAAGTAAGTCTTGTCGCAAAAGTGTGTAGAGTGGCCATGTTTGAGAAGCCTTTCAAAGGGTCTTTTGATTGTGTTTTGTATTTAAATAAATGGTCTTTTGCAATTGTGTTTTGTATTTGAAATAAAACAAAAACTCACTCGTAACTAAATATAATTTTTGTTTACACTTAATTAAATAAGAAATGGAGTTTAAATGGAAACAAACAAAGGATTTTAATTAGGAACCATGCCATCCCATGCATGGAGTGATGAATAAATAATTTAAGGTGGGACACTTTGTTTAATTTTAATTATTAAACAAGTTTTGGGATGTGTAATGAAAAGGAAGAACTATGGGTTTTTGGCTTGTTTTGTGAACAAATTTTGAGTAGTATAAGAAAACTGGTGAAGATTTAGAGAAAACGAGTTTCTTTGAAAGTAAAGTGGAAAATGTGAATATATATATATATATATATATATATATATATATATATATATATATATATATATTTTGAGTGAATAAGATAATTAGTCATTTTATGTTTCATGGTGACAACTTCTAATATCAGGGATAATATGAGGAGTCAATCCAAAATTAGGAAAGAAAATGACATATAAGCCTAACAGAGTATCTAACTAGAAAGTGTGGAAGAAAGTGTGAGAACTCTAAAGGAATAAGTGAATGTGCACAACCACTTCTTAAGAAATAAGAAAAATAAAGGAATGTTGGAATCTTTGGGTTCTACGGTAGAGTATGAAAACAAGAGATTACGTGAATATGATGCATTGAAACAAACAAAATGTGAACTCCAAATGTTGTAAATTAGGTTATAGTATTAGAAAAACAAAGCCCCCCTCTACTACATGAAAAACACCACTGAGTGAAGGTTTTAGCAAATATTTTTACTATTACAAGATTAAGATTGAGAAATTTTATCAAAAAATCTCCACTAATTTTTTTTCTTTTGACAACGAATGTTTTAATGGATGTTCTCTATAACTAAAAACCGTAAGTGGCTATAGATTATAATACACTTTTTTTGTAGTGTGCTTAAAATAGTAACTCGCGCAAGTGCACATATAATATGCATTGGTGCATATTATATGTTTTTGAAGCATTGATGCTTATAATTATATATTTTAAAAACATTGGTGCTTGTATATTTTAAAAGCACCGATGCATATTAAATATTTTGTATGAAACAATATGTACTACCAATTTTTTTTGTTTGTTTGTTAGAAATGTTCTTGTCACTTGCTAGGCCAACATGTCAACCTTTGGCTAAGAAACCAAAACCTAGGGGCATCTAAGCCGTCAAAATCACCCGGGGATTGTACCTGTCCTGGGCCGCACCAACCCTTAACATGGCTGGATTTTTGGGTGTCTCCTCTCGACTAAACACATTGTAAGGGTATTTAACTTAGGTTGCCTAGCAAACGAAACCCACACCTTAACCTATTGAGCTAGCGAGAATTAACAACAATATTTACTACCAATCAATCAACATTGGTGAGTATATATCTTTGCACACTATGAATTATTGGTAATGGCAATGATAACATATTAGTGATGGTAATGGTATCATTGAAATGGATGGTGTGGTTTGTGTGGCTTGGAGTACTGGTGCTTGTATTACATCTATAAGCATTGGTGCGTTAATACATGTATGACAAAATAATATGTAACAATCATTTAAATGTATCGATGCATAATAATAATTAAAGGGCACCAATGCATAAATATGAATGAAACACATTTTTTTGTTAAATTGAATATAGTGCACAAATATGATATGTTTCAGGGCTAAATTTCCCCACATTGTCTGTATGCAAATGCAAGTTTTTTTTCTAAATAAATTTATAAAATATCAATTATTGATCAGAAAATCAAATATTTTTTATAATAATATTGATTTTAATATGATAATTAATGTGTTTATATATAATCATTACATGTATTGTATCGTTTAAACAAATGTGCCAACCAATTACACCTTTCTCATTATAATAATGTAAATCATTCATATGTAAATAATTGGAACATAACATTTTAAACAATAGAGACAACCATAGAATAAGAAAATCATTTTATTATATATGATTAAGAAACCCTTCATCATATAAAATGAGATAACATAAAGGTCCATGATAATCAAAATATATTGTTACAATTATTGGTAACCTGTCATCAAATCAATTGGGAGAATATGTCCACATTAAAAAAAAGTCTAATTTTATAGAGAAACTTTCCAAAATATAAAACTTGTAACATTCAATTATATTGATGGTCATTGATTGATTGAGTTGTTGTTAGTGCTCACGCTATTTTCATCCCTCATTTCTTCAACACTTGTAAGAGATGTTGTACTTGTCATGTTTTCATGATTAGCTTGATTGTGTTCAACCTCTTCATCTTCCATATACAAACATAGAAATAAAGTGTAATGAACATATTCACATCTATAGTATAATATACATGATTATGTATATAAAAAATGATAACATAGGAGTGAGTGATTCATACACAATACACATTTATTCAAATCCATGATTCATACTGCTTCTCAACATATTTTATGGTGGCTCCATTCCATACCTTGTTTCCAATGAGTTTTATATGCATGATAATGTGTGTGTGTGTGTGTGTGTGTGTGTGTGTGTGTGTGTGTGTGTGTGTGTGTATACAAGGTTTCTTTTTTTTTAGTTAATTGTAAAAATAAGAAAAGTAAAACAACATAGCTACTTATAAATTGTTCAATTAACCCTTGATACTATTGGAGATATTACACACACCTAATATTTTCCTTTCATTTTCTTTTCCTAAGTTTTTTTGGCTATGTTGAGGGTCCCTTAGTCTGAGATATTCTCCCCTCATTGAGGATATTATCTCCTAGACAAGGGTGCCACATACCCTCCAGTCAACTCTTAGTTACCGTTCAATTAGACTAGTTGAGTGATGTGTTGCATGCCAACCTTGGCTTTATCACCAATGTTGCATGCTAACCTCGGGATCATCACTAGTAATGCACACTTGAGTTGGGATCATCACTAGTAAGGAATATTCCACATGTGTGAGTGATCTCCTCCTCATTTCACTCTGGTTTGGCTAGTTAACTGATGACCGCATAACCAGTTAACTAGGACTAGGTGGCAGTTGACTCCAGTGATTGCCAATGTGTGTCACATCTCTCTAGAACAATCCTAATGAAAATTATCTTGGATACCATGGAGATTTAGTTGTTTCATATAGATTATATCAATTGTATTGTATCATTCTCTTACTTAGATAATATAAATTCTTTCATTCTTTTCTCCATTTTTATTTTATCTTCTCTCTTCATCCACAATTGCAAGTTGTGTATGCTTCATTGTTAGCTAGATCTTATGTGGAGGTATATCAAAATCTCTACATGGTATCAAATACCACAGGTGGATAGCAAGGATCATCACAAACACTCTTTTGTAGGTACCGAAGATGAAACAAATCAACGAGAAAGATGGAATTTCCCACATCTACAATTCTAATGCCATATATTTACTTTGAATGGAAGCCAAGAATTCTACACCAGCTTAGGGGTAGAGGCTTGCATTAGATAGCCATGTCCATAGAAGAAGAGACCACTTTAGCAATGGAAAAATCCAAGTACTTCAACCACATGGACGAGGATCACTATCTCCTATGCATATCTATTTTTCTCGACCTATGGTTTCACGTTGATGCATGCAAGACACCAAATGAGATTTGGACCACCTTGGCTGGTCCCTTTGGAAAGAAAGATGAAATGAGGGACCATTTTCTCGAAGTAGAATTGAAATCCTTGGATCTAAAGAACTTTGATAATGTCCAAGATTTCTTCACCAAATTTAAATATCTCCTTCGTGAATTGAGATACTATGGTATCTGTTGAGTTGTGAAAAAGGTACAGATATCCTCCTTATTCTCATGGTTTATGATATAATCTTAATTGAATTTTCTGTTAATTAGGGATAATTTTGATAGGAAATGATTAAAATGTCTTCTAGAAATATCATTGAGTAATATTAAATAAATTCTAATATTTGGTTGGAATTGTGTGATTTTGTTGCAGGAATGGATAAATATTGTCAAACCCAAGATAGTTAAGGAGATTTCGAAGATATGAAGACTGTTGAAGGTTGAAGACATGAGGCGCAAAGCATTTTTGAGAAAGATCTATTCCCTATTTTGTAAACTTTATAAATAGTAAAAGCAATGTTGCAGGAAAATCTCCCTGCGGACAGGTAGATCGCCTCAGAGAGCTAGACTCTTAACTCTAAGACAGAAAGTGATTAACGTAGACACTGACTTCCTTTTGAATCCATACAAACTAATACATGAGGAGGAAGGAGAACATAAGTACCTTTTTATCGACGCTTGTCCCTGCACGCTCTGAGTTGAGCTCCAATCTTTCGCTCCTCGGTGAGACCTGTAGACAAAACAACAATACGACCACTTCCTACTCTATCAATATTATCTTGAAAATAGATCTATCTATCAACGATAAGTTCATGTAGGATCAGACACAAACTAGAAAGAAACAGGCGAAGCATGTCATATTAATGAGAACAATGACAACAGTAACTTACAATCGTAGATGCGAATGTGACAACTTCGTCAAGTTCCCTTTACCTAACCCTTTCTCAAAAGATCCATGATCTAAATGATAGCAGCTTCACCGATCACTCTCCTTTAGTTAACTGTGTGTTTCCTATGAGATCATAGGTTTCATGCTAGCAATTCTTCCCCCTTTTCCACCATCATAGAGCCTGCTTATATAGGTTAAGAGAGGCTTAACCTCTTGAGGTATCTTTAGGGTAGGTTGAGGAATTTCCTCCTTAGATCAAGGATATTCTGATTGAACCAAGAATTTGAATGCAACTGCCTTTCAAACTTGAAAGATCCTCCCCTTATTCTCCTCAATGGGCCAACCACTACCCAGATTAGACAATGCTCCCTCAAAAGGGGAATCAGGGCATTATAACGCTCCCTAGGAGGTTCAAGGGGAGCGTCAGTGCTCCAAAGATGGGTAGCACTCCTTCAGAGAGGTGGTTTGTTGTTATAACGCTCTCCAGTACCTTGTGGGGGAGCGCTAGCACTCCTAAGGGTGCAATAGGGGAGCGCTCTCCTTCAAAACCCTGTTTTAAGAGCTCCTTTCAGGTGGCAAGAGATTCTTGACTTCAGTTAATCATTCTCCTTCATCCAAATCAAGTGTCTGAGGTATTTTGAGTGTCTCCTTAGTGTCTTCATCATGGAAGTATGCTTTGTTTGACATTTGCGACACTTGTGAATAGCATGCGACACTTGCGACAATTGTGAGGGACATGCGACACTTGCGACACTTGTCAAAGCGAGCAATATTGATGTGTAACAGATTTCCACCCAAAGTATGAAGTTAGAAGATGTGAACCGATAACTAAAATGCTTTGTATATTTTCAAGCAAGGGTATAGACTCGGAGAACTTGACGGAAGCTGCACACAAACATCCAACAAATATCATGACATGTTTCAAAATCCAAGGCAGGCATACCTATGCTTGGGTGATCAATATTTGCAAGATATGGCCACCATAAAATACATCGCGGATCCATAATTGTATTGATAAAAAGGTATAGCCACCAAGGATACAATGTGGATCTATACTCTGATGACCTAGAATGATCGTATCCATGAAGAATACACAGTGGATCTATGTAACAGTGTATGCATCATTTGTCCAAGAGAAAACGCCTTCGCAACCTAGGCAAAGTATATATCAAAGTGGTCACTCAACCCAGGGTCTTCTTACCAATCCCAATGTGGTACGAATCTAACCATATGAATAGATGTCCTGAGGTCGAACATGGCAGAAACCACTTGATTACTGGTCAATAGTGTAAACCATTAACAAGTGCGAGGGAGATCACCATTAATGTCAATGATTCCCAAGGTACCCTAGTACATTCCAACGAATGTGAATGGATGAGCTGGAGTCTAATTTCCGTGGAATCATCCGATCAGAGGTCAATGATGTAAACCTACTGTTGAATGTGAGGAGGCCTGCCATTGAGGCATGCAGGTCCCAAAGTACTAACTGGTTTCTAAGCCTAATTCCTGGATAATGTGCTGAGGTCGACAGGAATAGGCTCGTCGAAGGAGGGCCTTGATGTATCCCCCATCAATGACACGAAACATACATAAAGATATAATTGGTAGATCAAATGAACATGGACTAACACGGGTATTGAGACAAGATATTTGGGACGACTGAGTCTAGAGGTGGATACTTCCCTTGAACACTGGGGCACAACAATAAAACATGACATGGACCAAAACTTGATAATGCAGTGGATGTTGTGACTTGCATTGGGTGACCCAAAGGAGTGAAAGAAACTCAAAGGATTGGCTTGGTGCAGAGGTTCAATGGGTTATAATGCGTGCATATGACAAAGTGCCATGTTCAAGGGCAACTCTAAGAATCACTTGGTGATGTTCTCAAGAGACTACTTGGCTTGCTTCTTTCAATTTTTTCCCCCATCCAGATAGATGAGTACCTCTTTTTGATTTAACGAGCTCGAGGAGGATAACAGATGCTCGATATAACTCACCTTCGGTAAGTTCCTCTTCCTTTGTTTAACGAACTGGAAGAAGTAAGGGTTCGATCCCGTATGGGTCTGTCGATGTGTGTTTTAGTGAGTCTAAAGACAGAAAACTCGAAGGTTTTTCAGGATTATAGAGTTTGGAAAAACACTTAAAAGAGAACTCTCTCAGTTCCTTTTTCATACAGTAGTCTAACAAGACCAAAAAAGAGATAAACTATCACTCGAAAGACGCCCTTTCAAACCTTTTAACGAGTGTGAAAGAAAGCAAGGTCACTCGATGATCTTTTCATATTTAGAGAGTCTGAAAAGAGTTTAAAGATGACTCCAGGGGGGTTCTTTTTTCGTGTGTCCATGCGGGTTCGAAAAAGAGATAAAAGTCTACCGGGTGCGTTCTCATATTTTCGAGCTTGAGAACAAACCAAGACTATGCTCATGAGTGCGACAAGGTAAATAATCGATCAGAACTGCCAGGAAACCTTCAATTTCAAAACTACAATCCAGAGGTTTAGTGAAGCCATTATACTGTTAGAGAAACCCATAAATGACTATACCTTATAAAAAATGGAAATTTATAAATAGTAATACAATGAAAATTCCATTTACCATTTCATTTTGCATAAGGAGTTGTAGCAGTGGAGATTCTCACTTTGGGGGTGGATCTTGTTTCGCTTGATACCGGAGCTACGGTTGACCATTTCTCTTGTCATTTGGACCAGGTAGATCTTCATATCTCCTTCTTTCAATTACATGGTTTAATATTCATTTTCATAGTAGTATTTAATTTTAAAAATTAAGCCCTAAGTTGCCCCAAAAAAGATCAAATCGACCTCTATTAAAAATGATGGAAAAAGGCATTCTTTTTGCAAAAACGTTTTAGAAGGTGATAGTCAGGATGCCAACGCCTTAATACCTAAGTGGATGGGTCATTTTTGTCAAAGAAGTCGTAAGAAATTCTCACATATGTCCATGCATCCATAAGGGAAATCGTTTTTATTTAAAAATGTTTTCTTGTTGTGTGATGGATATTGAATGGCTAAGAGAGGGCGTGATGATTGTAAAAGAGGGTGTGGTCTCTTTGAAGAATGTGGGCATTAGATTCCATGTTTTTAAATTGCTTTAAGAAATTGCCAAAATTGTCAAAATATTGAAATAATGAAATTCTTTATTTTTTTGTTTTGTAGGTGATTTCGGCGACCATGATCGAGTGGAAAGAACAAGAGCATGAGATTGATGACTTGGCTGCCTTGCGGAGTCCTTGCACACGGGCCGCTTTGAGAGCTTGTGGCTTACTAAAATTATTCAAACTGCAAAAAATGAAGAAGGAGATTTTGTTGCTCAAGCACATGATCGGCTTATGGGATGTCGTGGAGCAAGGATTATGAATTGGCACACAACTTCTAACCATCGAGTTGGAAGATGTGTATTTCTTGACTGGCCTTGCGAAAAGAGGGTTTCCCATATATTTTTTCGAGCAGAGGGCGCTACCTAAGCAAGTGGGCGTGTATCTGGCACGTCACTGCGTCCCAGGAGCAAGACTGGTAGGGGGTAGAATCCCTATCAAGGATATCCGAGAGCTACCCCTCCGGTCCATTTTGTTTGCCATCACGAGCGTGACGGGCAGTACTAGCGCACATCTGGCGTCAAGATCGCAGGTGGATTATGGGGTACAGTGCTTGGAACCAACACTATTCAACTGGAGTGCAGGGTTCCTTCGAAATGTGAAGGAAAAAGTTTCACGGTGCAAGATGGGACAGAAATAGTTCAGTTACAGCTCTTTTCTGGTCTCATTTTTCTTAGAACGCATCCCCCAAATGCATCCTCAGATAGCACTAGCGGTGCAACCAGTGGACGAACCATGGATGGAGAGGTGGACTAGTCTGTCTCTGAGGCTAGTAGCG
>JZKD02S1676331.1:98929-130174 GCA_000966675.3 Picea glauca | reverse complement strand
TAAATGACTATACCTTATAAAAAATGGAAATTTATAAATAGTAATACAATGAAAATTCCATTTACCATTTCATTTTGCATAAGGAGTTGTAGCAGTGGAGATTCTCACTTTGGAGTTGGATCTTGTTTTGCTTGATACCGGAGCTATGGTTGACCATTTCTCTTTCCGTTTGGACTAGGTAGATCTTCATCTCTCCTTCTTTAAATTACATGGTTTAATATTCATTTTCATAGCAGTATTTAATTTAAAAAATGAAGCCCTAAGTTTCCCCAAAAAAGATCAAATTGGCCTCTATTAAAAACGATGGACAAAAGGCATTCTTTTTGCAAAAACATTTTAGAAGGTGATAGCCAAGATGCCAACGCCTTAATACCTAAGTGGATGGGTCATTTTTGTCAAAGAATTCGTAAGAAATTCTCACATATGCCCACGCAGCCATAAGGGAAATCGTTTTTCATTTAAAAACGTTTTATTGTTGTGTGATGGGTATTGAATGGAAAAGAGAGGGCGTGATGATTATAAAAGAGGGCGTGGTATTTTTAAACAATGTAGGCATTAGGTTCCATGTTTTTAAATTGCTTTAGGAAATTGCCGAAAATGCCAAAAATATTGAAATAATGAAATTCTTTATTTTTTTTGTTTTGTAGGTGATTTTAGTGACCATGATCGAGTGGAAAGAACAAGAGAATGAGATTGATGACTTGGCTGCCTTGCAGAGTCCTTGCACATGGGACGCATTGAGAGCTTGTGGCTTACTAAAATTCTTCAAATTGCAAAAAATGAAGAAGGAGATTTTGTGGGATGTCTCAGAGCAAGGATTCCGGATTGGCACACAACTTCTAACCATCGAGTTGGAAGACGTGTATTTCTTGACTGGCCTCTCGAAAAGAGGGGTTCCCATATCTTTTTCCGAGCAGAGGGTGCTACCTGAGCAAGTGGGCATGTATCTGGCACGTCACTGCGTCCCGGGAGCAAGACTGGTAGGGGGTAGAATCCCTATCAAGGATATCCGAGAGTTACCCCTCCGGTCCATTTTTTTTTCCATCACGAGCGTGACGGGCAGTACTAGCACACATCTGGTGTCAAGATCGTAGGTGGCTTATGGCATACAGTGTTTGGAGCCAACACTGTTCAACTGGAGTGTAGGGTTCCTTCGGAATGTGAAGGAACAGGTTTCGCGGTGCAGGATGGGACAAAAACAGTTTGGTTACAACTCTTTTCTGGTCTCATTTTTCTTAGAGCACATCCTCCAGATGCAGCCTCAGATAACACTGGCAGTGCGACCAGTGGACGAACCACGGATGGAGAGGTGGACTAGTCTGTCTTCGAGGCTAGTAGCGGAGTCAGAGTTCCGTTTCACCGACGATTTCTTTGCTTGGCTGGGATGGCAGTATCTCTGGATAGAAGACTTCCCATATGATGAGGTGGATTTCCACGGGAGAATGGATTTGATTCTACCCGTAGGGGAAGATTGGGATGTGTTAGGTAAGAGACTGAGCAACACCTTGTCTAGTTTTTGTTTTTTAAGTTTTTAATGTATATATTTTTTTGGGTATGTAGAAGAGTCTTTAAAAGATGTATTGTTTTCAACATGCAGACAAGGGAGCAGTGTGCCTGGCCGATATAACGATACCAAGATGTCGTGGGGGTGCTCCGGTTGTAGCAGATCTGGGAGTACCCGTGATAGGTATTCGGGAGGTTGAAAGAAACCTCCAAGGCCTCACGATGGGCATTCCTCCTCTACGGAGGGGAGAAGTTCCTTTACATCTGCAGAGGCACACTGTGGGAGTGCCAAAGAATGTCAATTCTCTACTGAGACGCGTAGTGCGCGCAGTGATATGTTACTTGCAACACAATGTAGTGCAGAGAGATTAGAGTCTCTACGGTGATCGTATTTTTGTATGCCTTGTTAGGAAATGTTGTATGGGTGTAAAGACCCAACATTTTTCTCTTCTACATACTTTTTGATGTAATCATATCATTTCAGTCACGCTATATATATATACAGTTCCGAGTTTTTATAGTGCCAAATGATTTGTACATGATGATGCCTTTAATGTGATGTGTTTTAATTTACATGTGATGTACAATTTTGCTTTCCTTAAATCTTATATATGGGCAAGATACCGATCCATGATGTAATTGGCTAACGAATCCGAAACACCATTGAGTTCTCTTGGAATGTGTCTATATTCAATGTAATCAAACATTCGTTCAAGATGACAAACTTGTAGGTGGAGACGTAGCAGGATAGGATTACAGATAGCGTAGATACGGTTGAGATGATAGACCACGAGTTGGGAGTCTAAGTAAACAATGATACAAGAGATACCTAGGGAGGAGGCTTGGGTCAAAAGTTTGATGATAGCATGATATTCTTCCATGTTATTTTTCACTGGTCCTAAGCAAATACCTCCTGAACTCACCACCCCGTCAAATTGGTAAATGACCCATGCTGCCGAAGCGATGTTTCCGGTATGTTGACTAGCGCCATCCGTAAACTTGAAAAAGATAGGAAAGGAAGACGTCATCTGCGCATGAAAACAAAAGCACAGTCATGAGTGGCAAAGGTAAAGCCTCGAGCACGCAAAATAAATAGACACACCAAACTAAAATACAATAATGTACAAAGTACAGATGCTAGGCGATCTAGGCATAGTACTTTTTAAGGTAAAGCCCGTTCCGGGGCTCTCCTAGGGAAATTCCATCATAATCTACTAATTCGTAGGCACCTCTGTGTAGAACAAGTTTCACGATGTAAGGGCCATGCCACAGAGGTTCTAACTTACATGTCCCCAATTTTTCATGAGCTTGGTCATAGACGAGGACTAAGTCTCCTTCTGCAAAAGTCCGAGGATGGACGGATTTGTCGTATTGATTTTTAATTCATTTATGATGTGCCTCATTAACGAGAGCGACATCACAACGTGTTTCATATAGTTTGGATAGGTATAAGAAACATTCTTCTTTAGCAGAAGTGTGGGGTAGGAGTTCTACTTTAAGTTTCAGAGATGGAATCTCACACTCGATTGGTAGAACAACTTCGATGCTATACACTAACTGGAAAGGAGTAAATCCAGTTGTGGTTTTCACGGAAGTACGGTAAGCCCAGAGAGTGAAAAAAGTTTGTAGATGCCACGATGTCTTGTTTTCCCCTACCATGCATTGAATCATGGTTTTTAGGACTTTGTTGATGGCCTCAACTTGTCTGTTGGCCTAAGGATAGTAAGGGGATGAGTTTTCATGGTGGAAACCCAATTTGACATGCAATTTGCTCATCATCTGGTTCTTAAAGTGTGCACCGTGATCAGTGACAATGGCACGTGGTACACCAAAATGAGTTACGATATGGTTAAAGACAAACAGAGCTGTGGTACGACCATCATTCAGAAAGGTAGGCATAGCCTCAACCCATTTCGTAAAGTAGTCGACGACGACGATTATATAACAATGCCCCCCGACTGAGGTAGGCTTACATTGCATGAAATCAATACCCCACTTGGCGAAGGAGCCGATGGCGATAATGGGGTGCAGCGTAGTAGGGTGGGTGCATGCCTTCTTGTTAAAGACTTGGCAGGGTGGGCATTTTTTGACTGCCTCAATACAATCTTTGAAAATCGAGGGCCAAAAGTAGCTGGCACGTAGGAGTTTTGGGGCTGTGGCCATCCTAGAAAGGTGACCACCACAGGCGCCAAGGTGGTAATCATTTAGAACGTGTTCAACCTCTTCATGAATCAGACATCGTCGAAGGATAGTATCAATACCACGACAATACAGGGTGTCGCCGATGATAAGATAATGACAAGAATGGTGGTGAATACATCGACGCTCTTTATGGGAGGTGTTAGGATGAAAGCGTTGGGTTTGGAGGTAAAGGAGCATGTCTCCGTACCAAGGATTAGAGGTTATGATGAGGAAAAGAGATTCATTGGGGAGAGAATCTCTAGGTTCGACGTCTTCATCAGCACGAGGGAGAGCACAGATAAGATCCGCAAACACCAGGGACTTTTTGGCTTTGGACTTCGTAAATTCAAGATCGAATTCCTGAAGGATGACGATCCATTTAGAATATTTTCCCTCAAGTAATTGACGTGTCAAGAAGTGGTACATGGGGTTGGAGTTTGCAATCATCGTGGTGGTGCGTAGTAAGATGTAATGGTGGAATCTCTGGACAACGATGACGACTGCTAGAGCCAATTTCTCTACATGTGAATATCAGAATTCGGGTCCAGATAGACTCTTGCTCAGATAATATATCACATGCTCCTCACCATTGGGGTCCTCCTGAACTAACACCATTGCAATAGTGGAAGTGGAGGCGGCTAATTAAAGGATGTAGTCCTTTGTATACTCCAGAGGGTGCAACAAAGGTGCGTGGGTCAAGGCATGCTTGAGAGCATCAAATGACCATTGAGCGGTGTCATCCCAGATGAAAGGGGTGTTTTTCTACAGTAACTGCATGAATCCTTTAGTTATCTCAACGTAGTTGCAAATGAAACGACGAAGGAAGTTTGCTTTGCCTTGCAAACTTTGGAGTTGGGTTAAATTGATAGGTGGGGGTAAGGCTAGAATGGCCTTAATCTTTAAGGGATCCACCCTAATCCCATATTTAGAGACAATGAAACCGAGGAGTCGACCGGATTCAACAACAAAAATACACTTATGTGGGTTCAAGCGAATACGGTAGAACCGACATTGAAGAAAAATAACCCGTAAGTGATCAACGTGATCGGGTCGATTGGATGAGTGGGCAGGTAAGTCGTCGAGGTAAGGTTCTGCGATATGCTTGATATCGTGGAAAGCGTACGACATGGCCCGCTGGAAAGTAGCACTAGCATTTTTGAGACCAAAAGGTAGCTTTCGATAGGAGAAAGTTCCCCATGAGCAGATAAAGGCTGTCTTATGTTGATCAGCAGGTAAGATTTCAATCCGATTATACCCAGAGAAGCCATCCATGAAAGAGAAGATTACGCTCCCAGCGCAATTATCAATGATTTGGTCGATGAAGGGTGTAGGGTAGTTGTCCTTGGGACAATATTTGTTGAGATACCAATAGTCAACACAAAAAAGGATGGTTCCTTGTTTTTTGGCAACCAGAACAAGGTTGGAGACCCATTCTGTCAAAGGGACAGGATAGATAAAGCTAGATTTTAGAAGTTTCTCAACTTCTGCCTTTATAGCTGCGATTTTATTGGGATGAACTGGGTGGAGTTTTTGTCGAACAAGTTTCGTGCCAGGGTAAGTCTTGATTTCATGCACGACGATTGAAGGGTCAATCCCCAACATTTCCTCGTAGGTCCAAGCGAAGACATCGCATAATTCTTTAAACAAAGCGGTGTAAGAGACCACTTCTTTGGGTGTGCAATTAGCACCAAGGTTAATGTTTTCCATGACACATTCTTTGATCGAAATATCAATAACGATCGTGGTAGAGATGTTACCCATATTCCCATCAGAGAGAGTATCTTGTGTGAGGATGGGAGATTGCAGAGAATCGGTAACATCGGGAGGGAAGACGGAGTGTATGTCTTGGTGAATTTCTTCCAAAGGCGGAAGAAAAGAGGATCGATGATGGTTATCATCCCAAGGTAGATCGTCAATACTAAGCATTTCCATAATAGAATCGTTATAAGGGAAAACTTGGGAAATGTGATCGATTGCAGATGATAGGGAATCCAACCATGAAGGAATCGAGTAGGCATCAGGTGCCAATAAATGTGGGTTGTCTGGAGAGGGAGAGGCATATTGAATAGCTACGTATGTGGCCTCGGCTGGGATAAGTGACATAGTGTCACTGAGCACATAAAATTCCATAGGACTAGGTACAACCCAAGGATCAAATGATTCCAAGGATTGATAAGGCATAGTCAAAATCATATGGACAGTGGAAATATGATGCGTGGTGGGTGGAAGTGGTGTAGGGAAAGTACCCATAAGGCTAGAATATTTCAACAAGACAACACCAACACTTTCATAAGTAACTGGGTGGTCTCCCAAAAAAGGAATGTTGTTGGTGACAGGGATGCGAGCATCAGGTGTACAGAAATCGAGTTGATCGATAGTGACAATTTTTACTTGATGGGGGAATTGTACACATCGAAACATCGACGAGGCGACGACAATCATAGCATAGAACCAACTTCTTCCAAGTAGTAGGTTGTAATCGAGGGGGGCATCGACCACCTCGACGTCAACGGTAACAGTTTTTCCGCCCAACTGAAAGGCTAAGGATTGTAATAGTCCATGTGAATGAAAACCTCACCCATCGAAAGAACGTAACATCGTAGGGGATTTGTTAAGGGCAGGTGACTTTAAGCCTTTCCAACAAGCTAAAGACATGACACAAGTAGAGGCTCCCTCATCCAATATAGTTCGGTGGATTTGTTGACTATGAACAACAACATCGATCTAGAAAGATAGTTGATGGGAGAGTCATGGTTGATGATCATCTAGATTAAACATGAGGTTATTAGATGAATCAGGGTCGAAAGCATCGATGGCAGCTAAGAGTGTTCTACGTTGGCTGGGATAGTGTTGTAGAACTTCCAAAGCAGACATAGCACACAGTGCTTGAGCCAAATCTTCAACAATGTTGTAGTTTTGGGCAGCCCATGAATTAGGATTGAAGGTAGATTTCCGGATAGTGCTCATAGGAGGGCATAAAATGGAGTCAAACGAAGGTTTCTCAATCTGAAGTGGCCCGGATGGAGGGCTAGCAGACAGAGGACTAACGGAAGATGGTAATGGATCCGGTACGGAACCATTAGTAGTCTTCGGCTTATTAGGTTTAACTGGTGTGTCATATGTCGCAGTGCAAGTGGTTAGATTAATCCCGTTGAATATGTAAATGTGGGCACTTGTCGAGGCCTCATCATGGGATTGGTTGGAACTGCCCCCTACAGTGGGGGTTTGAGCAACCAAGGATTGCTGCAATGAAAAAGGCTGAGTAAGCACATCGGGTTGTGAATTTCCCTTGAAAATCTTGGCCACTTCATCACGATGTGGACAGTCTCAAGTGTAGTGATCATCACCACAAATGAGACATGGGAATTTTGGTTTTTGTTGTGGTTGTTTTCCGACAGCAGGTGTTTGCGGTTGATTTTTTGGTTGTTCGTTGTTATTGTTTTTCTTTGGTTTATTTCTTGCTTTCTTCTTGCCCCCAAGTTGTTGTGAAGGGGTCGATTGGACCGCATTCACCTTAGAGACCTGATTTTGAGGGGGGGTAGAAGAGGGTGCAGTCGGTCTGGGAGCAGCCATCGAAGTGGGCCGCTGAGTTGTTCCAGTCAACTGGGAAGTAGATTGGGTTTTGACGGAGCCAATAACTCCATCCGTGTGCGAGGCAGACGATGGTTTGGATGGATCATTAGTGGCATGGGTGGCATTCGATATCAACTTGTACAGAGTACCAGACTGTGAATAAACCAAGTCTAAGTATTGAGCCCGAGCAATAGCTTCTTCCTAGGTGACTACAACACCCATGGCAACATCACGATCGATCTGGGGTAACAATGATTTAGTGAACCATTCCGCTAATAATTGGTCAGGAATGACCACTTTGATTAGCCTTCGTCGTCGTCTCCATTCATGAATATGATCGGAGATATGTATGGAGGTTGTCTGACGAAGGGAGGTCAATAGTTCAATACCCATCTCGTATCAAATGGGTAGTTGGAAATGTGCGAGGAAGGACATGGCGAGGGAGTTGAAATCGTGAAAAGAGGCACGTGGTAGTTCAATATAGCATTTTGCTGCGGAACCCGTAAGCGTTCATTGAAAAAGACGCAAACGTATAGAATTGTCCATGAGGGAGTTGGATGAACACCACAAATGGAAAGTCATCACATGGTTGTTTGGGTCTTCTCCAGACTTTCTGTTGAATTTTGGGATATTAGAAAGAAGTTTAGCTAGAATAGCTGGCCAAACTAAAGAATGAAAAATGGGATCATTCGTTAATCGAGACAAGTCTGGAAGGTCCAGGGTTGCTAGAAAAGGTAGTTTTCAGTTAACCTGTGGGTAATACTGGTGTGGCATGGGGACACCAGTAGGGCCATACACTAGGTTACGCGAATAATTGTAACTAGTGGGCCCTCTTGAATAAGGTTGGTGTTGGCCAGGGTACACATGATTTGAGGTGTTTTGAGAAACATGTGCGAGCGAAGGATAACCAGATGGGTTTTGAGGATTATAAGATGGATTTGGCGTTTGTCCATAAGGGGGTTGTTGTGAAGCTTGAGAATTGTGTCCTGCCCAGAACTGTGGGTTTCCTGGAAAAAGGATATTCCATGGATTAGGTGTGGCAGACACATTTTGTCCATACGGTTGATGGTAGGATCCAGATTGAGGCTTCCCCCCAGCATGAGGGTGCCCCCCAAATGGAAGTTGTCCTCCGGTGGGAGAATGCCCCCTAGCTTGAGGTAGAGTTCCCAGAATTTGAGAACCAGGCGTAAATGACTGACTGGTACCGCTGAATGGATTAAGACCACCGAGACCGGTCCCTCCAGGTTGTTGGATAGGTATCGAACTTCCCGGCATAACTTGGGTAGTAGTGGCAGTGGTAAAATTCAGGGCTCTGTACCCAAAAGGGAGTGATGATGTAGGTCTTGGTGTTATTGGTGTGCCAATTGCATCTTTGCTAACCACTGCATTACCGGCAGGGATAGTCGGGATGTGAGGGACCATTGTGGAATGGGCCGTCTAGAAAGAAAAAGTAGACCTTGGGCCAACAAATGATGTGTTCGGACCAATGGATGGTGTGGCCATAAAAATGGTGGTACTGGTAAAATGGTTTAGGGGTACAGTATAGGTAATAGGCGCATCGACACCTATTCCTTCTCCATAAAGATCCCGCACCATGCGCGGTGGACTTCGAACAATGTCTGTGGTCCAAAAGGGGTCGTGGGCTAAAGGGTTTGAATGAGACCCAGTCGGAATGTCGGAAGGATTGACGACGACAAATTCATCAACTGAATTCAATTGGAGGACACATCGTTCATATCCCTCCGGAATGCAGAAAGCTTCTGGAGACTCTGAAACAATTCAAAAATTCTCTAAAGGAGTGGGAACTTCTTCTTGGGAAGTTGTAGCATCTTGAACCTCATGCTGTTGAGGAGATTCCTCCGTAGAATGAGGGGGTAAAGGGGTTTTCCCTTCCATATTTTCTGGAGGAATTCCCTGTAGCCTCCGCGAACGGCATGGAGGGTCGATGTTCGTGAAAAAGAGTCGACGAAAAATATCTATGGCCAACTACCGAAAAGAAACAACATACGCTAATAGAATCTAAGAATCACAACCAAGAAAACAATACCTTCTCTCGATGACCGTACTAGTTGGTGATGAAATCCAACGTTGCGTGATCAAGTCAAGAAGGGGCGGGGATATGGTGGAACAGTTACAATGGTGACCTACTTAACAAACTTACGCCTTGGTGCAAGCTTCCACGCAGTAATTGTGGATTTACCCTCCAAGGAGCCCGAGTGAGTTTGATCAATGTCTGCTCCAGGTACTGTGAGACTTCCCTTCATTGTCACCTTATGTAAGACCCTAAATATTATGGCCACTAAGGTTACCAATTTGCAGTCAGCCCCTGGGTGGGTACAATCGACAGTCCGATCCAAACGTATGGGTAGGGTATCTAGATCAAAATCAACTTGAAAGGATTCCACGCAGTAATTGTGGATTTACCTTTAAGTGATCCCCATAATACGATCTGACCACTACAATCAGTCAAACCACGGAGGGATAATCTCCGTAGCTCTCCCGAATGCGACCTCGTGTGTAACCCCTGTGTGAGAGGGGGATCCCAGGAAGACTTATACAATAATTGGGTTTGTCTCTCCCTAGCTCAGGATGCTAATGTTTGTTTTGGAAACTTTGGAGTGTTATGCTCACATCCTAATCCAAATTACTAAGCCTAGTCTACTGTTGGTGGAGGATCCTAGAAAAGAAAATGTTCTAGATATTTTTTAATTAGCGTTCATTTTATATCCGTTCTTTACTCAAAAAGGGGTGCATGGAAGTGAAATGGATGGGATTATGACTCAGTCCCCCCAAAAATGCATCAAATATGATAAGCATTCATTTCTTTTCAATGAACATCTATTTACGAGAGAGAGAGAGAGTTCTTTTCACTAACAAGCACTAATAAGGAATGTCCTCAAACGAATTTTCTTCAATCAAATCTGATGTGGTGCTAAAACTTTTGAAATACCTTCTAATATGAAAAATCAATCATGAATATGTCTCCTTACTATTTTTATATGAATAATGATTAATTCAAAACGACACTTGTCCTGACAATTATCTTTTTGGATCAAGGAAACTCAGACCAACACAAGCAGGTTTCATACAAACAATACACCCTCTCGTTGTGATAAAAAACAAGAAGCAAAAAGAGATGAAAAAACAAAGAAAAATCAAGGACTTCACACCAAAGAAATGTCGAAGAACAATGACCTTAACTAAAACCAAATGAAGAGATCTGTAGGCTTTTGATGTCCTTCACCAGAGTTTCTCGCTCAGTCAAAAAGGAGAGAACAAAAATGCATTGGTTTCAAACTCCTAATCAGTAGAAAAACTCAACAATAATGAAGAAAGCTACAAAATCCAAACAACAATGTGTTTGTTCTTCAAAAAGGAAGATGTACAAGTTGAAAAGGAAGAAACATTGATTCAAAGGGAGGCTCAGCAATTGAAACACAGAGGTAAAACCCTAAAAAGAGCAATTTTGGAAAGTTTTTTGGCCAAAAGAGGGCTGTCACTCTGTTGTAAAGGGAAAGGATCATTATAACGCTCTGTGTAAGGCACTCAGGGAGCGCTGGCGCTCTGTTAACATAGGCACAGGGGCGCCAGGTTCAAAAATCTCCTAAAAGTGTCAAAAAATCCAAAAATTGCAGTCTAGACTCGACAATCAAGCTGAGTGTAATGGGGTAGGGAGTCAATCAGCTCATGAAATCAGTCAAAAAGGGGTGAACCAGGTCTGAAAACAATCAAGGGGTAAGACAAGGTCTATGAGGAGAAATCAAAACAAAAATTTTCGATTTGAGGACTCCCCAGTGGAGTCGCCAGTTTCTGTTGTAGGAAAATCTCCTTGCGGGCAGGTAGATCGCCTCAAAGAGCTAGACTCTTAACTCTAAGACAGAAAGTGCTTAATGTGGACACTGACTTCCTTTCGAATCTATAAAAACTAATGCATGAGGAGGAAGGAGAACATAAGTACCTTTTTATTGACGTTTTTCCCTGCACGCTCCGAGTTGAACTCCAATATTTCACTCCTCGGTGAGCCTTGTAGACAAAACAACAGTATGACCACTTCCTACTCTATCAATATTAGCTTGAAAATAGATATATCTATCAATGATAAATTCATGTAAGATCAGACACAAACTAGAAAGAAACAGGCCAAGTGTGTCATATTAATGAGAACAATGACAACAATAACTTACAATCATAGATGCGAATGTGACAGCTTCGTCAATTTCCCTTTGCCTAACCCTTGCTCAAAAGATCCGCGATCTGAATGATAGCATCTTCATCGATCACTCTCCTTCAGTTCACTGTGTGTTTCCTACGAGATCATAGGTTTCATGCTAGCAATTCTTCCCCCTTTTCCACCATCATAGAGTCTACTTATATAGGTTAAGAGAGGCTTAACCTCTTGAGGTATCTTTAGGGTAGGTTGAGGAATTTCCTCCTTAGATCAGGGATCTTCTAATTGAACCAAGAATTCGAATGCAACTACCTTCCAAACTTGGAAGATCCTCCCCTTATTCTCCTCAACAGGCCAACCACTGCCCAGATTAGACAACGCTCTCTCAAAAGGGGCATCAGGGTGTTATAACGCTCCCTAGGAGGCTCAAGGGGAGTGCTAGCGCTCCAAAGATGGGTAGTGCTCCTTCATAGAGGTGGTTTGTTGTTATAACTCGCACCAGTACCTTGTGGGGGAGCGCCAATGCTCCTAAGGGTGCAATAGGGGAGTGCTCTTCTTCAAAACCCTATTTTAAGAGCTCCTTTCAGGTGGAAAGAGATTCTTGACTTCAGTTAATCATTCTCCTTCCTCCAAATCAAGTGTCTAAGGTATTCTGAGTGTCTCCTTAGTGTCATCATCATGTAAGTATGCTTTGTTTGACATTTGCGACACTTGTGAATAGCATGCGACACTTGCGACAGTTGTGAGGGACATGCGACACTTATCAAAGCGAACAATATTGATGTGTAACAAGCAATCCCGAGGATATTCTAATACTTAAAATAACTTAATTTAATCACATCATTGTAATATATAGGGGGCAATGAATCTTGAAAATGATCAATCTAAGAATTTTATCCAAGCATTCATAATTCACAATTGCTCTGCGAAAGCAATCTTTTGTAAATGTTGTATCATTCATGGAATTAATACAAGCTTTTGGTGTTTTCACAATTCTTTCATACTAAGTTTCTAGTAGCAGTGCTTCTGAGGATCGAGGTCCCAGTCTAAAGGTGTTACTGTCTCAATATGTAATTGAATTAGTTTGATTTATGTTCTATGATTTAAATCTATTTTGTAATAGTTAAAATGAATGTGTGAGTGTGTGGATATTTTTATATTGTTTGCTTACGAAAGATAGGTGTTTCATCTGAATGTTATCAATTTCTGTTCCAGTTTCCATTGTTGTATTGTACTGCTTGACATTTCCTCTCATTTTCATGCGCACTATCCCTTTTGCTTAAATTAGCATTTGTTGTCCCTTTCTCTTAAATTATATTGGTTCCTCCTACATTTGTTGTTCCTTTTGATTAGATTATATTGGTTGTTCTTTTTGATTAGATTACATTTTTTGTTCCTTTTCACAGATATAATAATTCATCATTTCTTTTCCAGCAAGTTGATTAATAGTTGATAGATTAGTTTTGAAAGTATTTTCCTAGATTAGATTATTGCTTCTTAGTAGATGAATTCAATAGATTAGTTAATTCCTTTAATTCACAATATGTTATAGATCAGATTTCAATTTTGTCATAGATATTAGCTTTAGAATTTTAGAGGAATATGTGAGGAACTTGATTGTTGATAAACTCAGATTTGATTTAACTACATGATTTTAGCCTCTACAACTATCTACATAGACTTTGCTGATATTCTTGAAATAAAAGATGAATCCTCGGGTTGATAAATTAATGTTAAACTAAGGTTGTTTTTAGGACATCTTTAGAGCCCAACATTTTGGTGTTGTTGCCGAGGAGAGTGTCAAAGATAACATAGATAGTGTCTTTGAATGGTGAGGTATTGAAAACGAAAGGTAAGAACCTACGTAGGAAATAAGTAAAATGATTATGCCAACGCCTACCTTCAAATGATGCATAGAGGTCACGTAGGTACTTAGAATTTTGTGTGAAGTGTGTATGACTAAGAAGAAAGAACCTGAAAAACCAAAACCCCCACCAAAAACTACAAAATCCTAGGGCCCGGTGGCCCCTGGAAGAAGCACTTTCATAGACAAAATCATCCGAAAAGATGAATCTCAAGATTTAGTTGGACCCAGGAGAGGTTCTACCTGAATTCCCCATGCAACAAATTCACCAACTGCAGCCCATGTTGAGGTTCACAGTAGGACTGAAGGGACTGAACAAAGTTTTCAAAATACATATCTTCCACCTCTCATCCCTTTAGATGAGGGAAATTCTTGCAATTTGGAGGAAGGAGAAGGGGAGACCTGTGGGGTTGATAAGGAAAACCCATCACCACCACCTGATCCCGGATCTCCTATGATAGGAGAATGTATACCTAAAATCCCATATAGAGGTAGTGCGATTAAATCCCCTAGGGGATCAAGTAATCAATCACCTTGAATAGAGCACGCATGCCAAAAAATTCCTGAAGATTATTGACATATTTTCGACCAAATGGCGCAACCAAACCAAGCACGAGCCCAGACTTCCACTTTGGAATATCCAATAGTTTATCCAGTTGGTAATGCCACCATGAAATAAATCCCCTTACATAATCTTCCAACCTTTCATGGATTAATTTTAGAGGACCTCGATGCATTCTTATTCAAATTTGATGTCATGTGTAGAGTTTATGACTACACCTTTGAACCCCAAAAACTGAAGTTGTTCCCTTCCAATTTGAAAGGAGTATCTTCACACTTTTTTATTGGATTAGGAGGAGGAACTATAAATTCATGGGATGAAACGAAACAAGCCTTCTTGAAAAAATATCAGGATTATTGTAGAACCAAGGATCTAAAAGATGAAATCTTTCAAATGACTACAAAGGAAAACGATACGTTAGAAGAATATGTTGAAAGGTTTCAATACGATTTGCAAATATCTCCTTATGGTACATTACCAGGTGTTGGCCGTTGGTTAATGAATATTACAGAAGAAAAGGTGAAATGTGAACTGAGCAGAAGGAAGGTTGATTGAGATAAGGTCAAAGTGGTTAAAGAAGTAGAAAAGATTCAGCGAAGTCTGAGAGTAAAATCCATTGGATGAGGAGATCGAGGAAGACATATCAACAAGGATGGTGGATCATGGACAACTCAACAAGATAAAAAATCCACCGGTAGATGCTTTGGAGAACCTCGTGGGAAGGAAGGAAAGACAGGCCAACAAAGCCCTAAAAATGCGGGTCAAGTTGACCTAGGGTTTTACACACCTAGGGTTTTGGTATCTATGGTTTTGACACCTAGGCTTTGGCCTAAGGATGTCGATGAGCTATTTTAATGTATAAATAAAGGTCAAGAAGACATGGGATGGGTTGTTAGTTCCAAGTTGGTTGTTGTTAATGTAGAGAGAGAAGTATTGTGCTGTGAGAGAATTTAGTATTGTAAGATCTTCAGTTGGGTGCGAAGATCAACCCTATAGATGGGTGTGTAGGGAAGCGATATAAAGAGAAGAGAGAAGGAGAGAAGATCTGCAATCTAAGAGTGCAGATATAATTGTAAGATTTCACCTAATATATTATGAAGCACAATTCTGTGGACGTATCCCTAGGGAGAGGGTGAACCATGCATATCTTGTGTTGTGAGTGATTGATGTTGTGTTCTTGAAGAATCGTATTATTCTGATGATGCATTAGTACGTTAGATATGATATATAATTGTGCAAAGTAAGTTTATGATTGGACAGAATAATATGATCTCCATATGTGGTTTCCTTGATTCCACTTGCATTTCCTCTAGTTGTAGACACTTGTGTCCTACAACCCCCTATTGTTACTTTGGGTGAGACTGCATCTGCTTTGCAGATGTTGTCGAAAGGGCCAGTAGTTAGGCTTGTTGGTGCACTATTAGAACTAAACCCTGGGTCTACCCCTGTGCCAACAAATGGTTCCGTTGTCGGGACCAAGATCTTCTTGAGAGAATGTCAAGGTGTTTTCCATCAAATACAAAGATTCAGAAGTGGATAGAAGAACAAGACAAGGACTTCACAGAAGCTCAGAATAAGAAGCCTAATATTAACACAAAAGACTAGTTGGGAAGGTATATCTTTACTGATATACACGAGATTTTCTTTGGAGGGATTCATAAGGAGATATAAGAGTGGTTGGCCAGATTAACAGATACCTAGTTTGAGATCAGATCTAGACCGCTTGTGGTTTGGACATTGACGTTGATCAAGAAGGTCATGAGAATTGATCACGCCATGTCAAGAGTAGTAGATCACTGGTTTGATAGTACCATCGGAGGGTATATCATTGAGTTTTCTATTGATAGGGTAGAATCATATAGCCAAGTAGAGATATATTTCTTTAAGGTACCTAGAGGAATTTTTTTACACTTCTTGAAGTTGAAGATCAAGATGCTATTGCATGAGAAGAACATCCTGAAGATACAGTAGTGGGTTAGATTGAAAAAGATAATGTTCAAGAATTCAAACAGTGACAGCGAAACATAGGTCAGACACATGTGCAGTGGGAGAACCTTCAGAGAAGTTCCTTTGGTGAACTTGTTCGAGCAGAGTCATGAACCACCAACACAGGAAGAAGGGTTCTACAGTGGAGAAGAAGAGTTGTTGAACGAGGAACATTTATATTCCACTAGGGAAAAAGAAGAGGAGACTGAAGAACCTCACCGAGAAGAGTCAGAAACTTCAGGGATTGCGCAAACTGTCAAAGTAAGTGCTATTACGCCCCCTGTTGTTTTAACAACATTAAGTAACTAGAGTAACCTAAGTTATCAAAACACTTAGAGCACTGGTACAAGTGGTTCAATTCATACTCAGTTAGGAACCTTAGGAAGACCTATGGCTGATGAGATGAGGTTACCCACCTTTAGAGGATATGGATTTGAAGATCCTGACCAACACTGGTTTCTATTTGAAGCTGTATGGAGTATTAAGAATGTCACCGATGAAGATGCTAAACAAGCTCAATTTAGTACTACTTGAGAGACTACGCACTGAGCTGGTACATGAAGTTCATCCAAGGAGTTGTCCAGTCGAAACTGCTGAATGATATTAAGAATGCGTTGATTGTTGAATTCAAGAAACCCAAGTCCGAGTCATAGTGCATCACATAGTTGAAATAAATCAAGCATAAAGTAGATGAACTTGTTTGGGAGTTTGATCAAAGGTTTAAGACCTTGACAGGCCATTTGAGTTTTTATATTCCAGATGAACAAAATAAAGAATGGTTCATTGCTACCCTCTTACCACACATCAGAGTCCCTCTGATGAAACAAAATATTGCTTCACATGCCGAGGTGTTGGAGATCACCATGAAACTAGAATCGACCCCCATGGCAGAATCTAACTCAGGTATGAGTCAAATTTTGAGTCAACTAACTAGCTTATCACTGCAGGTCAAAAATATGAAAAAATATAAGGTAAAAGATAAGAGAGAATACATCTGGTGTATTAAATGCAAATCATAAGGCCATGACAAGGAGAACTATCCCCTATTTCATGAATACTTGGCTTCTGGAGCTCTGAGCCCTTTGAAGCAAGTTACTCTACCTTGGTGTGAGGTATGTAGAAATAGACATCACCTTGGAGAATGATATTACATGAAAAAGTATGTTCAGACACCTATGAACCTCTACTGCACATTCTGTAAATCTGTGGATCATGATGAGAAGGACTATAGAGCTTACCACCTCTTGCATGAAAGATCAAGGGATATCTACAAATTCAAGGCGAAGTACATCAAGAAGGGAACACTATACAGTATAACTCCCCAGGAAGAGGAAACTTCAACCCTCGTGGTGGATTCATAGGAAGAGGACAAGGAGGAGGCATGAGTCGAGGTTGAGGCCAGATCATTTGTTATAATTATGCACAACCAGGTCATTTGGCAAGGGACTGCCATAACCCTTGTACCACTTGCAATTACTACAATTCATTTGAACATGTCATAAAAGATTGTCCTATGTTGTTAGCCAAACTTCATGAATGACGAGGGGGAAACCAACAAGTACAACTAATCACAAAATAACTTCACGGAGTAGATCCCAGAGTCATTGTTATCACTAGAGGAGGCACTACTACAAGAGAAGACAGGGTGACTCCAGGGAAGACTACAGAACAATTAGGAATCAGAAAATCTGCAGAGAAGACACAAGAGTTTGATCCAAAGAGAGAGAAGCAGAAATTTGAAGAGGTAAGAAAAGAGTTTGGAAGAGATAAGGCTTCTTCATCAATGGCACAACTAGAAGTGAGAGAATGTGGAATGCCCCTGGCCTTTGATTAATCTACTTTGCTTGGAGAAAGATAAGAGGTAAGCAGTCTCATGGAATTCTTATGCACTTTCATTAATTTGATAAAGGATGAGAGCGCTATACAAGAGCTACAAAATTTGATCAGACAATATGAGATAGGAAGGGTAGATCCTCTACTGAATAAAGTAGTACATCAACTATCCAAAAAGAGAAGGACAAATAAGGAACTACACCTTAATTCTCAAATTGGAGATTATGATATAGATTATGTGGTCCTCGACTTAGGGTCGAATGTCAATGTCATGAAGAAGCAGACCTGGGAACTGATGGGAAAACCTAAGTTGATATATTCCCCCATCAGGCTTAGGATGGTCAATCAATAGGCCATGAGCCCCTTCAGAATATTGGAACATGTCCCTGTGGACATCAATGTGGTCAGAACATTTGTGGACTTCAAGGTGATTGAGATAGTCGATGATAGTTGTCCTTATCCTGTGCTGTTAGGAATTGATTGGGATTTCAACAATTCTACTATTGTTGACTTGAAGAAAAGAAGAATGACTTTTGAAGGTGATGGCCTTAGGGTCATCGCACCTTTGGATCTTGATGAAGGTCCCAGATACACAAAGCCCATTAGAGAAGAAGACCACGCATATGAGTTGGAGAATATATACAAATTGATAGCAAGACACCATGATTACATTAATCCTAAAGCAGATGGGAATTGAAGCTGGCAAAGTGACAACACATGTTCATCAGACTCAAAAGAAGCACTAGAGAACTGGAAGAACAAAATGTATGAAGTATCTACACGGAGATGTGCTAGACTGACCAAAGAAGTTCATTAGATAGGCACAACAATAAGTAATTTACCCACATTTGATGGTTTGAATCACTTAGAAACTTTCTTACTGGAATTTGAAGAAACTGTACCAGTACAACAAAGATTGTTGGCACTGGACAAGGCTTTGAATGCCACTCCTGCAAGATGGTCGGGAACACATAAAAGGAACATCACAAACTGGATACAATGTCGTACTTTGATGACAACGTCATTTTCAGAACAAGTTGAAGGATGCGAAGTTAGGTACACAGGTCAAAGCTTTCTGAAAGACCATATGTGAGGTTGTGAGGAGGCCTGGAGAAACATTCCTCAAGATCAATGGGTGCATAAATTCATCAATACTTGATCCAGATTTTATGAGCAGAACAAAATGAATACATATTATTAACAAGTTCTTAACACAAAATAACATAGATATAGTAAAATTGGTTTTCTATTCAATAACGAAATAAGCTGAAACTGTAAAATGTAGCGGAAACAAGCTTGCTGGAATGGTGGCGGCTTATCTCTGAGAAGAGATGTGACGACAGCATGCATTCGCAAGAAGAAGATTACAATGAGGCTCTGAAGGCATTTTTACAATAATCAAGAATGCCAAAAACCCTAGACATCCATAAACCTAACCCTAGGAGATGAAACGCCAAAAGTCATATGGGCCCTGTTTGGGTAAGCTAGTACATCAACTTCCCAGGGTCGTAACTTTTGCATACGATCTCAGTTTTAGGCGTGTGATAGCCCGTTGGAAAGGTATCATCAAGGAGATTCATTTTTGCGGCTCAATAATACATTTGGATATCATTTAGGAGCTCTATACTGAAAAACCTTCATTTAGGCCCTCAAAATGGCCCCGGAAGTAAAAACTGCTAAAAATAGTAAATTGCCAAAAATGTCAGAAAACTGTTTTGAGCCAGTTGGAAAAGGTGGGTGGCCATCAATATCCATCTGGATCAATACTCTAGAAACAATGCCTATCAACTGGTACCTTCAAGAGAAACTGCGCCTCACCACTGCAGATTGGCAAGGTATGACTCAGAATTTTGTAGCTACATCTTTATTTGAAAGTCTACACCCTATGGTAGATAAATATTTATAGGTTGTAAGACAAAGAGTCTTTGAGGAAGCACCTAGCCTCCCTGTGGAGCAATAAGAGGATGAATGCACTTCCACCTCTTCAGAAATTGCAAGGATGTTACAATATCAACACTGATGAAGAAGATGATCCTAGGAATGTGAACTTCGCAAAAATGGAAGGACAGAGAGACATAGAAGGACCAGGAGTCAAACTACCTTTTATTGTACAGCCAATTAAAATCAATAAAGTTAATATTGGAATAGAGAAAGTACCTAAGCTTGCTAATGTTGGAGATTACTGGGATGATGCCACTATTTATAAGATCACAAAGTTACTTTACAAATAGCAGGACTTGTTTCCAACCAAGTTCACTAATATGAAGGGCATTAAAGGGCCCATGGGAGAGATGAAGATCCCCTCAAAACTAGATGCAAGGCCAGTTAAACAAAGACCCTACAGATTAAACCCTAAATATAAGGAGAAAGTGAAGAATTAATTAGATAGAATGATGGAAGAAGGAATCATAGAACATGTTGAAGAATCATAGTGGATTAGCCCTATGGTGGTTTAGGATAAGAAAACATGAGAGATCAAAATCTGTGTAGATCTTCGGAAGATGAATGATGCATATCTACATGATCCATTCCCTACACTGTTTACTGACAAAGTGTTAGATAATGTGGGAGGACATGAAGTCTACTCCTTCACTGATGGATTTTTAGGTTACCATTAGATCAGGATTGCCAAGGAAGATCGCCATAAGACCATGTTTGCAACAGAATGGGGATCCTACCAATACACAGTGATGCCTTTTGGATTGAAGAATGCACCAAACATCTTTTCTAGGGTGGTGGTTGAAGCATTCAAGGAGTTTTTACATAAATTTCTGGAAGCATATTTTGATGATTGGACTGTTTTTAGCTTATTACAAAATCATATTGAATGTTTAAGACTAATGTTGGAGAAGTTCAGACAATGTCAGATTGAATTGAACCTGAAGAAATGCATTTTCTTTTCACCCTTTGGAGTGTTGTTAGGCCATATCATGTGTAAGCAGGGATTGCTGGTAGATCCATCTAAGATTGACATTATTGTCAATTTACCCCCTCCTACTTCATTCAAATAGTTGCGCACTACGCTGGGACATATTGGATACTACAAGAAGTTCATTAAGGGATATGCACAGATTACAACACCTATGGAGAAGCTTCTGAAGAAATATTGCCATTTTCAATGGACAAAAGAATGTCAGAAGAGCTTCGACACACTGAAACATAAAATGGTTACTGCGCCTATTCTGGTTTTCCTAGATTGGAGCAAGGAATTTCATGTGCATGTCGATGCATATTCTATTGCACTAGGATTAGTGTTATCAAAACTAGGAGTAGGAGATATTGACCACCCGTTAGCCTTTTCTAGCAGGAAGCTCTCAACAACTGAGATAAATTACACCACCACTGAGAGAGAAGGGTTAACCATGGTGTATGCGTTGCAGAAGTTTCATCACATATTGTTAGGAGGACACTTTAAGATGTTCACTAATCACTCTGTGCTAAAATACCTTGTCAACAAGCCAGTGTTGAGGGGAAGGATATGCATATGGCTTCTATTATTTCAGGAATATGATTTTGAAATTGTGGTAAAGCCAGGAAGGATGAACAAGGGACCTGGCCACTTGTCTAGGTTGGAACATGGAGAGGAACCTACTAGTTTGGAGGATACATTGACAGATGCACAATTGTTGGACATTAGAAAGGTTGATGATCACTTTGATGAGATGGTTTAGTTCCTATCAACAGGAATAACACCTCGTGAATACATAGTCATTAAGAAGAAACAACTGGTAGTGTGCGCTGCATATTTTTCGCTTATAGCTGGAAAACTATATAATATGGGACTTGATGAGATCTTAAGAAGATGTGTTATGGAGGCAAAACGACCACTGATCTTAGCAGAAGCTCATGAAGGAATCATAGGAGGACACTATGCAGAAAAAGAAACAACGCAAAAGGTTCTTAGAGCTGGCCTCTAGTGGCCCACTTTACACAGAGATGCTAAAGAATACTACAAAGCCTGTGATGTATGCCAAAGAGTTGGGAAACCTTCCAGAAGATATGAAATGCCATTAGCACCCTAGCTAACCTTACAAGCATTTGAGAAATGGGCCATTGACTTCGTGGGACCTATAAACACACCAGGGAAGCACACATGAGCTAGATACATCATCACAACGACATAGTATTTGACCAGATGGGTAGAAGAAAGAGCAGTTAAGGACTGTGGTGCAACTGCAACTGCGCGTTTCATATTTGATGATATCATAACCAGGTTTGGATGCCCAAATATCCTCATGAGTGATCAAGGTAAGCATTTTATTAATAAGATTATTGAAGCCTTGACTCAAGAATTTGAAGTTCACCATCAGAAGAGCACCCCACACCACCCGCAAGTGAATGGTATAGTTGAAGCCTTCAACAAGATCTTGGAGACAACGCTGATGAAGATTTGCAGTGTAAATAGAGATGATTGGGATTTGAGAGTATTGACAATGTTATGGGCCTATAGAACCACTTGTAAGAAGTTGACAATGAAGACTCCCTTTAACTTGGTTTATGGCCTAGAAGAAGTTGTACCCATGGAATATTTAGTTCCTAGCTTAAGAATTGCAGCCTTTACATATATGGATGACACTGGCGCTATGCAAGAGACGCTCGCATAATTGGCTGAACTAGAAGAAGACATATTTATTACATGATTTCATCAGCAGGTTCAGAAGGAACGAGAAAAGGCCTACCATGACAGATATACCAAGGAGAAAGCATTTAAGCAAGGAGATCTGGTATTGGTATATGATAACAAGTTCATGAATCATCTAGGAAAGTTCATAACACATTGGTTGGGGTCGTATGAGGCTTCCTATGTTACAAAAGGAGGAGGTGCACAACTGAAGACTTTGAATGGGGAGTGGAAGGAAGGATTGGTGAATGGAAGCCAAATGAAATTGTACTATGACAACCAAATACCTCACAACTCTTGGTGAAAAAAAAAGGAGAAGGGTCTAGGTATTAGGTGCAGTTGAGACTGGGTACCAGACACAAGAGAGACAGACTACACACAGGGTGGAGGAACAGAGCAGGAAGCATAGGATGCATTGCACAGTCTGAAATCGAGGTACATCAAAAGATTCAGATTAGAGTGCCTCGAGATGAGTCACATGTGAGTTTTGGGGGCATGTTGGCCCTTGGTTATGGAAGAAAGAAAATATTACAGAAGAAAAGGTGAAACATGAACTGCGTAGAAGGAAGGTTGACTGAGATCAGGTCGAAGTGGTTAAAGAAGAAGAAAAGATGGAACGTAGTCCAAGAGAGCAAGTTGTTGGATGAGGAGATCAAGGAATATGGATCAACAAAGAAGGTGGATCATGGAAAACTTGGTAAGGAAAAAAATCCACCGGTAGATGCTTTGGAGAACCTCATGGAAATGAAGGAAAGATAGGCTGGAAAAGCCTTGAAAAAGTGAGTCAAGTTGACCTAGGGTTTTAGACACCTAGGGTTTTGGTATCTAGGGTTTTGACACCTAGGCTTCGGCCTAAGGATGTCGATGAGCTATTGTAATGTATAAATAAAGGTCAAGAAGACTTGTGATGGGTTGTTAGTTCTAAGTTGGTTGTTGTTAATGTAGAGAGAGAAATATTATGTTGTGAGAGCATTCAATATTGTAATATCTTTAGTTGGGTGCACAGGGAAGGGAGATAGAGAGAAGAGAGAAGGAGAGAATATCTACAAGCTAAGAGCATAGATAAAACTGTAAGCTTTCACCTAATATATTATGAAGCACAGTTTTATGGATGTAGCCCTAGGGAGAGGGTGAACCACGTATATCTTGTGTTGTGAGTGGTTGATGCTATGTTCTTCACTTTTGTTATTTCGATGATGCATTAGTACGTTAGATCTGATATATAACTGTGAGAAGTAGGTTTATGCTTGGAAAGAATAATCTGATCTCCATGTGTGGTTGCCTTGATTCCACTTGCATTTCCTCTGGTTGTAGACACCTGTTTCTTGCAACCCCCTATTGTTACTTCAGGTGAGACTGCATTTGCTTCATAGGTGTTTCCGAAAGGGTCAGTAGTTAGGGGTTTTTGGTGCACTATTAGAAATGAAACCTAGGTCTACCCTTGTGCCAACACCAGGTGAGGTACTCAAAGCCACTTTGATAAAAGGAATGAAGGATGAATGGGTAGAAACATTGAATTTAATGGGGAAGGGTGATATTTATGATCAAGAAACTTATGATAACATTGTCCAATTTTTCATCAGGTGCTTGTGTGGAAGTACACGGACCAGATCAGGGATGTGGGCTCCCCTCACCAGAAATAACAATATTACCAGCAGAGGTGTTACCTGAGCTAAAGTTGGTAATTTGTTAGAGAATTTCAAAACTGACATTTTGAGTACTCTAACTACACAATTGGATATCTTGTAGGCTAAATAGAAACAAGCGGAAGCAGAACAAACCTTGGCCATATTTTTCCACCGATGTAGAAAAGAACATGGTCCGCGGGAATTCCCTTTGGATGTGGTTTGAGTTTGCGCCATTTTTTCCAAAGATCATGCAACAAAGCAATGTACATCACTCCTAGGATTGAAAATTGTCTTTAGAGAAGCATAAGAGGAAACAAAACCATTATACCTAATGGCTCAGTGTCGCCAGTGGCAGGCTCGTCCCCCAAGTACACAACATGATCCCTCTTCTTTATTTTCTGGACAATATAATTAACAACAAAATTCTAGAAACACATGCCAGGGCTAGCCATTTCCTAACCCCACCTGGCAGTCCCAACAATATCCTAATGCCCCCTGGCCAAACCAATCTACTACAAATCCCAGCGGGCCAAATCACTCTACTACAAACCCTACCTGGCCAAACTCACAATACCTCACCCCATCTTGGAAAAATCCAAGTAATAACCCCTATCCTTCACAGTGGTCCAACACAACTTCCTAAAACCCCAATTGGAACCAAAATTGGCAGCGCCCCATGGGAATTATGAATCAACCCATGAGGATGACCCCTCAAACTCAATCCACATTGCAAGCTCCACTCCAACTACCCAAAAATCCTCAACCACAATTGCGCCCTCAATTACCAACTCAACCCCACCCAAATCCCAATAATAGACCAACCCAATTTGTGTAGATTATTGAGAATGTGGATGGGGAAATCAACTCTGTAGGGTGCAACAAACTCCGGTTGAGGTCAGGGCACATAATTTCTCCTAAAGAGAGTAACATTCACCAAGAGTAGGAGATCAAAAATAATGTACAACTAGTAATAACACCTTCGACTATGGTCATAATGGAAAAAACAGAGCAAGGAGGAAACACAGTTGAACAATCGAATCCCGATGAGGATGTAACTCCTCCTCCCCCATTCCCCAAAATACTGATGATATAAAAACCAACTGTGTATCCTAAGTTTGACATCATAGGGTAACTGAGGAATCTATATGTTAAGAACCCACTCCTGCAGGCTCCGCAAGACATCCCAATTTATGCAAAGACAATTAAGGAATTATGTGGGAAGAAGCATGTCAGGAAAGTTAAAAATTCATCATCAACTATGCACATGGTAGGTGCCTTGTCTGATCTCATTCTAGGAAGATAGGAACCGGTCAAATATGCAGACTCAGGGAATCCCATAGTAACAGTTCAGATAGAGGGATATTCGTTTCCAAATACACTACTGGATTTTGGGGCAGTCACTAATATCTTGACCATCGATACTTGCAACACCCTGGGTTTCAATTCCTTCGAACCTACTCCAATTATGTTACAATTGGTTGATCGATCAGTGGTCAAACTAGTTGGTACATTACATGATATAGCAATTTTAGTCGACTCTTGGGAATATCCAGCTGATTTCCTCATTATCAGCCCAAGAAGTGGACTCGATGGACATCCATTAATACTAGGGAGACCATGGCTCACAACAACATATGCATACATAGGATGTCGCATGGGCAACATGAAAATTGCTAGAGGAGGTGCTACAAAGAATCTCATCCTCTATCCTCCAGCTAAACCGAGCTCGTCAATTATACATTAGTAGTTGCCACCACCTAGATATCTAGAAAAATATCTACGACCCCCTCTCACACTAGAAGAAGATCTGGGACTCAAGAACCAACTAGAATATGATGTGATAAACAACTTCATTAATATCCCAACTGTTGTAAGTAACCAGACATGCCAAATGCTAAAAGTTGTGTTAGATAATGAAGCACAGGTAGATCCGTTGGAATAATTGATGAAACAACAGAACCCCACTACCGTTGTCCATAACAACAAATCAGTTGATATTTCACTAGGGAGGTTTTTGAATATTAATGCTAATTTAAATGAGAAACAACAACACAAATTGATTCATATCCTTTCTAAGTATCAACAAGCTTTTTCTGCTTTTTCCTAGGAATATTCTGACATGAAGGGCATCGATCCACAACTTTTCACACATCATATTTATATTGAGAATGATGGATGACCCATCTGACTGCCCCAAAGAAGATTGAATCCTCACCTCAGGGACATTGTTAAAGAATAATTACAGAAACTATTGGATGTGGATTTTATATATCCTATTTCGGACAGTCGATGGGTTTCCCCACTAGCGATCGTTCCCAAGAAGAATGGGAAATGGAGAATCTGTATAGAGTATAGAGAACTCAACAAAGCTACCTAGAAGGACCACTTCCCTCTATCCTTCATCAATCAGGTCCTTGACACTTTAGTAGGGAAGAGGTTTTTCTCCTTCCTAGATGGTTTTAGTGGCTATAATTAGATCCAAATTGCCCCAGAAGATCAAGATAAAACTACATTCACATGTCACTAGGGTACCTTTGCATATAGAGTATTTCCCTTTGGATTATGTAATGCTCCAGCCACATTTTAGAGGGCCATTCTGAGCATATTTTCTGATCTAATTAATGAAGGGATTGAAGTTCACATGGACGATTTCACCCCTTATGGTGATGACTTTGATCAAGATCTAAGCAATTTGGAGAAGGTACTGGAATGATGCATTGCTACCAGTTTATGTTTAAGTCATGAAAAATGTCATATGATGATGACTGAAGGTGTGGTACTAGGGCATTATATTTCTGCAAATGGAATCAGGGTAGACCCATAAAAAATAGAGGTAATCCTTAATCTACTTACACCATGTACACAAACTAAGGTACGTAGTTTCCTTGGCGCTTCAGGATACTATCGTAGATTCATGGAGAATTTTGCAAGAACTGTTGCACCTTTACATGCTTTAATTGGTAATGAGGAATTTCAGTGGTCTGATAAGTGTGATGTGGCATTCAAAGGACTTAAAAATATTATTTTGACAACATCAGTGCTAAGAGGACCAAACTAGAAAATACCATTCCACATATCTACAGATGCATCGGATATCGCCATAGGCACTATCCTTGGACAGGAAGAAGACAATAAACCTTATGTTATTTATTTTATTAGCAAAAACCTTACTCCTGCTGAATTAAATTATACAGTCACAAAAAAATATTTTTTAGCCATTATACATGCTATTAATAAATTTCGTCACTATATAACAGGCTATCCAGTTATTCAGTATATTGATCATTCTACTATTAAATATTTAGCTAATAAACCTATTACTAATGGACGGGTTACTCGGTGGTTATTACTATTGCAGGAATTTGACATCACCATCAAGGATTGACCTGGAAAGGAGAATCTTTTTGCAGACTTCCTGTCTCGCGTACCAAAAATAGATGATTCTTTGACAATTGAAGACCAATTTCCCGATGAACATCTATTCATTGTCACTACTAATCCACCTTGGTACGCTTATGTGGAAAATTATCTGGCAGTTGGGAAACTACCGACACACCTATCATCAAGGGAAAGGAAACTAATCATCCAACGCAGTGCATGATTCACCTGGATTGGTGGATATCTTTTCCACACATGGGCTGATCTCCAGATCCAAATATGTGTAAGAGATGATGAAATCTATGACATACTGAAGGTAGGTCATGATAATCCTTGTGGCAGACATTTTGTAGAGCGCAGGACTGGGCATAATATTTTACAAATGGGCTATTATTGGCCCTCAATATTAAAAAATGCAAAGAAATATGTCCAGACCTGTGACAGTTGTCAAAGGATGGGTCGACTAGGCCAAGCTGATGAAATGCCCCTGCAATCACAAGTAGTCACAGAACCTTTCGAGAGATGGGCACTAGACTTTGTTGGCCCCTTCAACCCAAAATCAAACCAGAAGGCCTATATACTAGTTGCAATAGACTACATGACCAAATGGGTAGAGGCAAAAGACTTTTCAAACACAACAGAGGAAGCAGTCATTAAATTCCTTTTCAAATTATTTGTACGCTATGGATTACCCAAGGAAGTAATCACTGACGAAGGGTCGCAATTTACAACCCATAGAATCACGACCACCCTGAACAATTATCATATTAAACATAGAGTTACTTCCCCATACCACCCACAGGAAAACAAGCAAGTAGAAAGTACCAATAAATTCTTGGAGGAAATTTTGACAAAAACAGTCTCAACAAACCGCCAGAATTGGGAAACAGAGCTTCAAAATTCCTTGGGCTTATCGTACAACATGGCGTAACACCACTGGCTATTCTCCTTGTCATTTAGTCTATGGAAAAGAACCTATCTTCCTGATTGAGTTTGAGATCAAGACTCTAAGGATGGCCCAAGAAATTGGACTGGATCTTACAGAGGCACATAAACAACACCTACAACAGCTCAATGAGTTAGACGAAGCACGCCTGTCCGCCCTGCAACGCAAAACCGTTATTCAGTAGCAGAGAGCTAGCTAGCACGATAAACATGTCAAGAAGAAATATTTTCAGAAAGGTGATTGGGCACTTCTCTATGATTCTAGATTTGAGGATTTTCCTGGAAAATTATAGATAAGGTGGTTGGAACCATATGATATCAATGAAGTTCACAATAATGGCACTGTCACTTTAGTTACCATCGATGGGTCTGGTTCTCCTTTTTTGGTAAATGGACATCAAATACAAATCTACCATCAGCTGCCTTCAAACGAATCCTTATGCTAAGAAGTAAGGACCCTACTGTTCAAATTCTAGCTGGTCGTGAAGGTAACCCAACAACTTCAACTTCATAAATGATGATTTTTATCAGCACTGTACATATTTCATATAACTTTCTTTACAACATTTGATTGAGTTTTTAGTTTTTAGTTTTTAGGAAAGTCACTTGAGAGAATAAGAACTAGAAAAGACGATTATAATGAATATAATTAGCACTCTTTTATGTTCCCTACTCCTACCTCACTTTGTAAAAATCATTAAATATAAGCCTTGTTTTCACAAATATGAATATGTCATGTTCCGCAAAAAAAATAAAAAATAAAATCAGGCAACTGTAATAAAAGACTGGCGCTAACAAACCATCCAATAATTTGATTATTGAATAAAACTATCCATAAATATTGAATGAATTTATTTGATGACTAATCAATCCTAGATTCACTAAAACAGAAATGTATGTGGGAGGTTTACAATAACTTAATTAGATGGTCAAAATTTTATGTTGTCGTCCAGTTGAAATGGAACAACTGTCGTTCCCTTCATGCGATTGTTGTTCCCTTTGTGTAGAGTTTCCCTTCATTCAAATGGAACAACTTCCATTCCCTTCATGCAATTTTTGTTCCCTTTGCGTGGAGTTTCTGTTCATTCGAACGGAACAACTGTCGCTCCCTTCGTGCGATTGTTGTTCCCTTTGCACGGAGTTGCCGCTCATTCGAACGGAACAACTGTTGTTCCCTTTGTACGATGGTTGTTTCCTTTGCATACAATTTACATTCATTTGAAAGTAATGATTGTTGTTCCTTCTGTTACACTGTTTCTCCCTTTATAAGTGCCTGTTGTTCCTTTTTCAGATAGCGTTGTTCATTCGAAACGAACAATTGTTGTTCCTTCTATGTTTTTTAATTGTTGTTTCTTTTTCTCAAAAGTCACGATTATTTTGTAACAACGCATACCATTATTATGTCAATCACTCCTATGGGTATGACCTTCACCAATTCATTTTCATCAACACTAGTTCTAATTTGTCATTTTTTGTGGATCATTTAACATACCTTAGCGAACTATTTTTCGATTAATTTCTCTGAATCATCTTAAAAATTGTTCACAATTCATTAACCACCATAATTCGTTTCTTCCCCTATATATCCACATATACTTGAATGAAAATTGATTTCATATCATAATAAGGAATCTTAAACACATTATTACTTGGAATTCTTACACTTCTTACACCATCCCTCACTCTTAAGGAGTAGATGAGCCTCCCTTGATAGAGACTAAAAAACAAACAAACAAACAAACAAACACTCATCAAAATAAAATAAAGTTTTTTCCACAAAGGATAGGGGGTCTCATCATGAGCCAACCTACCATGATCATCAGATAATAACATAAGTGACATTCCCACTATGGCTACCACACCAGGGCAATGGCCTTTGGCAATTTTTTTTCGTCAAAGGACAAGAGGCCTCATCACTAGCTGACTTGTTCACTTAGGCTACGATCTAGTGAGTGGCATTATCATCATCTGGCTACCAAACCAAGATAATGGTATTCTTGGGAAAATATAATTCAAACTATTTATTAAGGATATGAGCTCATCTATGGGTTAAAAGGAAACCCTATCGAGGCTATGGACGCCTACTGGCAGCAGTGGCTCTACCTGTGGTATTGAAGTTTAGCTTAAATATGCCAAGTTTTAGTGTGTTTTTAGATTTCCTTTTCTAAACAATGAGGCTATCATTCCAGTTATATCCAATAAACAAGGGAAAGTAAAAACATTATAACATGTGGAATATTTCTAAAAATATGTGAACAAATTTAAAATTATTCGAAATATTTTTCCTCAAACGGTTCTAACATAAGTACGTCAATGTGAATTTCCCACACAAAATGATGATGGTTCATAATTATCACTAAAAGTGATTTTTGAAAATTATTAATGATTGTCTTTCCAGTGGCGGTGGTGACATAGTAATCACACCTCACCGCAACTATCTGCCATTATTACACTTGTACTTTTGATGGTCAAGGTCAACCTTTCCATTTATGGAGGGCAGATACTCTGCACATTTATCGATAGATTACAGTGAGTGCAGTAAATGAGGAAAATTCACATTTTTTTATATACATGGTGTTGTTCTATATTTTCTATTGTTTCAAAAGCTGGTTGAGTTAAGCTACAACAAGGAACGATAACCATCCTCACCTGCTCACATAAAACATGGGTAGCCGAAGTGTGCACTAGGAGCCAACATTACTATAGGTAACTGAGTAGGAAAGAGAAATATTACACCGTCTGGGGTGGACACACGACTACATATAGGTGGATTATTCCACGAACATTTTCCCAGCTTCCACTAGTTTCACATTTTTTTTTACATAGGGCGTATTCTTTGTCAATTTTGCCACGACAGTTCGTCGCAATATTGACGAAAATCTTAATTGAACCTAGTCGGGATTTTTGTCGCTATAGCTACAAACTTTCGTGGCAATAGCGACGAAAAGTTTGTCTATCTCATTGGTCGATGTTAACGGCTAGTTGACTATTTTATCTATATAT
>JZKD02S1676331.1:49371-84297 GCA_000966675.3 Picea glauca | reverse complement strand
TACAATTCTTTCAAGTCAAAGATTTAGTTACTTGGTTTTCAATTGCAATGAATTGAAAGGTTATACTTGCATTTTCTAATGTGCATTGAAGAGACACTTCATTCCTAAATAATTTTGTAACCCCATGAATTACCTTGGTTCAATTAAATTACTCTGTTGCAACTCGCTATAACTCTGCTGCAACTCACTATAACTATGTTGTAACTCTGCTGCAACACTATGCTGTAACTATACTTTCTCCTTCGAATTTTGTGTTGTTACTCCACTTGTTAGTACTCACTATTACTTTGCTGCAACTCACTATAACTCTGCTGCAACACTTTATGTAACTATGCTGCAACTCACTATAACTATGTTGTAACTCTGCTGCAACACTATGTTGTAACTGTACTTTCTCCTTCAAATTTTGTGGTGTTACTCCAGTTGTTGTTACTCACTATTACTCTGTTGCAACTCGCTATAACTCTGTTGCAACACTTTTTGTAACTCTGCTGCAACTCACTATAACTATGTTGTAACTCTGCTGCAACACTATGTTGTAATTGTACTTTCTCCTTTGAATTTTGTGTTGTTACTCCACTTGTTGTTACTCACTATTACTCTACTGCAACTCACTATAACTCTGCTGCAACACTTTCTGTAACTTTGCTGCAACTCACTATAACTATGTTGTAACTCTGTTGCAACACTATGCTGTAACTGTACTTTCACCTTCGAATTTTGTGTTTTTACTCCAAGGAGTCTACAATAAACAAGTTCGAGAAATGGTCTTAAGATATCATTCGTAAATCTTATAAGTGTTGTCATAGTATTGTGTAATATAAATTTCATAATGACTCACTCATGCAATCCATGTGTTTTTTTGAAAGTAATATTCCAAATGATTCTTTGTGTATATTGTCATATTGGTATCCTTACTTCTAATCCAACTTCATGATAACACATGCTTACAATATTTGGTTGATTAGTGCCTTGATTATTTGTAGGGGATATATATATTACAATATATTAGAATATTAGAATATTACAATGTAATAGTAATTCCATATTTCAATGTAATATGGAATTACCATATTACATTGTAATATGGCATACAATATGGTATACCATATTTCATGTATATTTATTTTTTAAACCTAAAGTCATTGTCACAATATCGACGCAAGTTAGTCAGAAATATTTTACTATTTTACCACAACCGTCACTATAGAGACAAAACTTCGTCGCAATTTGCCACGAATATTCGTCGCATATACAACATGTGTGTCGTAAATTTGGTTTTGAGATATTTCACTTGTCGATATTACCACGGATTTTTGTCGCAAGTTGCGACAGACTTTCGTTGCATGTTCAGCAGCTACGTCGTAAGTTATTGTCTTGGCATAACTTTTTGTCCCAATTGCGACGAAGTTTTTTCGTAATTGTCACATTTCTTCGTTGTTATTGCGACGATAGTTCGTCGTAATTGCGACGATGCATAAGGTTAACCGATATTGAAGGTTGTGACATGTGGAGAGATAATTTCATCAACGTTTCCACTCACACTTGGATCGTGGATATAGCAACGAAATTATTCCGACGAAAAAAAATCTCGGCTTTCGTGGAAATTGCGACGAACAAGTGTGGCAATATCAACGAAAAACCATCGCAAATTTGCTCATATGTACTAGTGACATAGTACTTCAACCAATTGAAAGGATATGACATGAACATCATGCTCAAATTTTTCCAGAACTTCCAAGGAGGAATCTCCATGGTTCGAGATATATGAATTCCGGTCACTGCAAAAATCGTAGAAGAGGTTAGAGGCCTCCCTAACATAGGCATACAGTGGACTAGAAAATATACATTGCTCAAAGAGGTTGTGTAATCCTTTGTAGATCCTAGAGAATAACTTGACAAAAAGGGAAAGGGACTCAACCCCAGTGGTATTAGCAAGCCATGGAAGGAGTTGGCAGGAGTAATACAAAGGTATATCACCTGCGATGAAAGGTATGATGTGATCCGATCGCACCACCTCAAATTGTTAACAACTCTCAAACAACGGTCAATAATAAATTTACCATTTTTTCTAAGTGTCATGTTACATGAGGTTGCTATAAGAATAAAGAAGGATAAATATCTCGTTACTATAATTAGCCACCATGGATTGGTAAAGATGATAGTAAATAGAGCCCTGAGCCAAACTCAAATAACCTAGGGTGATATAATTGAGGCCAATAGGCCTCTACAACTTGAACAACCCGAGTTGCATCATGAAAATCCACCACAGGGAATTGAGATAGCACAGGAAGGGGGAGATACCGCCCAAATGGAAGTTCCATTACCCCAGCCAGAAATTGAGATAACACAGGAAGGAGGAGATACCAACCAAATGGAAGTTCCATTACCTCATCCTGAAATTGAGGCATACCCCATATAATTGGCAGAGACATCAAAGAAAAAGAGAAAAAGGACAATTGTTGCCCCTAAAACCTCCACTGAAAAGAAAAGAAGAAACAAAAGGATAGCACAGTATGGAGAAACCTAGTAAATGATACAGACAGAGCATCCCTCACAAGAAAATACTCAAGAAAATATACATCCATCACTTGAGCACCTCACAACATAGTTCCTCAAGGGTTATGAAATTGAGATGGATAAAGTTCTAGGGAATGTAGGGATATCAATTGACAAAGACACAAACATGTTTGAGGAACACCAAGCACTAGCTTCATCTTCAAACCCTGCTATGGACCTCCCTGACATAGAAATGCCATTCTTCAAAGAAACATAACAGGCAGAACCTCACACTGAGGTAAATAAGCTTGTAGAACATGCATAACACATAGAGGAAACATAGGAACAATTATTGACTGATTAGGGTGAGGAAGACCCTGATGTTCCACAAAAACATAAAACAATAGGCAAAGGCCACAACAGAATCAAAAAGTTGAAACAAGAAAACAAGTTGTTGAGAAGAAGGGTTAAAAGGATTAAAATATTAAAGAAGAAAGTTGACAGACTCAAAGAAATAATTAAAGAATTAAGAAAAAAATTAGAGCAAGATGACAAGGCCCATGAAAGAAAGAAGTCCAAAAGTCCTAGGACACAGGGAAGGAACCCAATTCCTAGGAGGTCAGTCCATACAAGTTCTGTAGGAACACAGACAGAGTTGCATGTCCCTGAAGAGACAATAGAGATGGAACCTCAAACTGAGATTCCAATAGCAGAGGAAGCAACTGTTCAAAATGAAGAAGTGACTCCTTTGGAGGTACATGAAATAGAAACTCAAATAGGGACTCTAGTAGCAAAAGAGACAACTGCCCAACCTGAGGAACTGCTTCCTAAAAACTTCGTTGTCCCCCTAGATACTATTGATGTAGAGACCCAGATGGACCCCCCAACCACAGAAGAGACAGAGTTGGTGCAAACCCAACAGACCTTAACACAATGTAGAAGTGAGATGGTCACTATGGCAGAACATCAAAGAGTTGTCAAAAAACTTAAAACCATTTCAACAACAGAAAACAAAACGTTTGATGAGTTCACCAGAGCCCAAGGGAAGGTAAAGAGAGTACATATCCAATTAGATAAATCTTTGGAGAAAATCAAAGAAATTTGTGATGTCTACACTGATGCAATAGATTGCAGGGCTCCTCCTACTAATTATACCTTGTTTTTATTAGAGCGTTATTTTTTGCTGAGGGTGAAAGCTATTAGAGAAGGTAAACCAAATAAATTCACCACTGTCTCTGAGTTTGTTTCATGTTTTAGAGAGTAGGAAGAGAAAGTGCAATAATTTCTGTGTGAGTTATACCTCCACAACTTCATCTTATAAGATAAAGGAAAGAGAACCTTGGTCCTTTTATTGGGGACATATAGTTTCAAGAATTCCTGTCCTTTACCAAAAACCAAGTGAGGTGGGCTAAAGCACATAAGACCTTCCTGAAAATGGAAACTGGGCTAGATCTTTGGATCAAAGGGGAACCTCCCAAATCATTCCCAGCCATCATGCAACACAAGATATTTATGAAGAGGGAAGGTGTGGTAGACTCTTTAGCCCCTATCCACTGACAAGTTATATGATCAGGCCTACCATATTTTAGGGAACTTAAAGAAGAAGCTCTTGCTACTTCTAAATTAAGATGGGATGCCTCACCAAGTGAAGTCAAGAGTAGGGAACCCTTTGGTTTCAAAAACGTTTATGCAGCTACCTTCAGAGTGGAAAGGTATACTAGAATTATCCTGGAAGAAGGAATTTCCTACATTGGGTGCAGATATAGTCCTTCTATCATTTGGTTTCCTCTAGAAGGTTACTAGAGAGATTATCAAATTAATAGAAAAAGGGAAGAAGATGCTTTTGGAGAGATTAAATGCAAGAATGGGTTCAGGGAACCTGGTGAACCAACCTCTCCTCCTTACAACATCACTGCTTTACATGTAAGATCTCAGTTTTCATGAGGAAATGAAAGAAGGTAAGATGGGGGGTATGTTTAGTTGTGAAAAAGGTACAAATATCCTCCTTATTCTCATGGTTTATGATATAATCTTAATTGACTTTTCTGTTAATTAGGGATAATTAGGATAGGAAATGATTAAAATGCCTTCTAGAAATATCATTGAGTAATATTAAATAAATTCTAATATTTAGTTGGAATTGTGTGATTTTGTTGCAGGAATGGATAAATATTTTCAAAACCAAGATAGTTAAGGAGATTTCGAAGATATGAAGACTATTGAAGGTTGAATACATGAGGCGCAAAGCATTTTTGAGAAAGATCGATTCCCTATTTTGTAAACTTTATAAATAGTAAAATCAATCCCGAGGATATTTTGATCCTTAGGATAGATTAATTTAACCACATCATTGTAATATATAGGGGATCATAAATCCTGAAAAGGATCAATCTAAGAATTTTATCCAATCATTCAAAATTCAGAATTGCTCTGTGAAAGCAGTCTTTTGTAAATGTTGTACCAGTCTAGAATTAATAGAAGCTTTTGGCGTTTTCACCATTCTTTCATACTAAGTTTCTAGTAGCAGTTCTTCTAAGGACTGAGGGCCCAATCTAAAGGAGTTACTGTCTCAATATGTAATTGTATTAGTTTGATTTTTGTTCTATGATTTAAATCTCTTTTGTAATAGTTAAAATGAATGAATGAGTGTGTTGATATTTTTATATTATTTTCTTACGAAAGATAGGTGTTTCATCTGAATGTTATCGATTGTTGTTCTAGTTTCCATTGTTGTAGTTTATTGCTTGATAGTTCCTCTCATTTTCATATGCGTTGTCTCTTTCGCTTAAATTAGCATTTGTTGTCCCTTTCGCTTAAATTATCATTTGGTGTTCCTTTCAATTAGACTACATTTGTTGTTCCTTTCGATTATATTATATATATTTTTCCTTTCTATTAGATTACATTTGTTGTTCCTTTTCACATATATAATAATTCACCATTTCTTTTCCAACAAGTTGATTAATAGTTGATAGATTAGTTTTGCAAGTATTTTCCTAGATTAGATTATTGCTTCTTGGTAGATGAATTCAACAGATTAGTTAATTCCTTTAATTCATAGCATGTTATGGATCAGATTTCAATTCTGTCATAGATCTTAGCATCAAAATTTTAAAGGAATATGTGAGGAACTTGATTGTTGATAAACTCAGATTTGCTTTAACTACATGATTTTAGCCTCTACAGTTATCTGCATAGACTTTGCTGATATTCTTGAAATAAAAGATGAATCCTTGGGTTGATAAATTAATGTTAAACTAAGGCTGTTTTTAGGACATCTTTAGAGCCCAACAGTATCGAAAAATCCAAACAAGAAAAACAAATAGTTCTTGCTATCATGGAAAATATTGGACCGGAATTTAGTGTATTTGTCCTCACATTTCAATCTACCAGATTCACCACATGAGAAAATTGGACCATGCCTTCATTGTCACAGTTCATTGAGGCTTTGAAATATGAGCATGATAATCTCATTCATATGGGCATAATCAAGGGCCCTGAGGCATATGCACTTGTTTTGCATGATGGAAACATCTCTCAAAATCCCAAATCCAAACAAAAAGGCAAAGGAAAGGCATATATAGAGCCAAAGAAGGAAAGGTACTCCAAACCCTTCAACGATTTCGCAAGTTTCAAAGGTGGAAAAATAAAGCAAGGGAAGAAGTGTGGTTACTGCAATCATGGGAACCATCCAGAATATGCATGCATGAAGAAGACGATAGATCTTATGGTGCAATTACTTTATAAGAAAAACCTTCAGGACTTCATTCCCAAGGCTGCCAAGAAAAATTCAGAAGATCAAGCCCTTAAGAAAGGTAATTCTCATGCATTAGTAGCTATTCATTCTTCTCCTAATGCATGGATTGTATATTCAGGTGCTTCCCATCACATGGAAAAAACAAAGGATATTCTATCTTATGTAACTGCATGCACAGGGCCTCCTATCCTCATGGGGGATGACTCTCTAGTTGAGGTCACCAGAAAAGGGAGAGTGGAACTAGATCACATAAGATTTGAGAATGTCTTGCATGTTCCTCAAATTTCCATGAATATTATCTTGGTGTATCATATTACATGCTCAGGATCATAAAAAAGGCGGAGTTCACATCAGACTCAGTGTGCATATTTGACATGCAAGACAACTCCAAAATTATTGTTGGGGAAGTAAATCATAAATATCGCTTATATAATTTTAATAATTTTATTGAACTTGATTCCTCTGTACTACTTAAGCATGTTGATGATAATAGTAGATTATGGCATGAGAGGTTTGGTCACCTACATGCAACAACTTAGCAAGAAAGGGATGGTCACCAAGTTACCCGATATCCACTTTTCTGAAGGGGTTTGTGAAGGATGTGTCCTCAGAAAATATACTCAAGATAAGTTCAAGAATGGGAAGGCTCACAATGCCTCCTCTCCATTGGATCTGATTCACAGTGATCTCATTGGTCCATTCCTGCATCCATCCATCAACAAGGCAAGGTACGTGCTTACACTTTTGTATGATTATTCATGTTATACTTGGGTATTTTTTCTCAAACAAAAGTCCTAGGTCTTTGAGCATCTCAAAGAGTTCAAATCACTTGTTGAGAATCAATAAAGGATAAATATGAAATCCCTCCGCATAGATAACGGGGTAGGTATGTAACCTAGATGTTCAGAATATTTGTCTTGAGGCTGGGATATAGTTGTAGCACATAAAACCATATACTCTATAACATAATGGGTTGTTGAGAAGAAAAACAAAACTCTCAAAGAGATGGCCAGTTTCATGCTACAAGCAAAGGCACTTCCTCCCAAGCTTGGGTTGAGGAATTTAACTGTGCCAATAACATTTAGAAAAATTCCCCTCATAGATATGTTAAGGACATGAATCCTTTCAAGGCTTGGAGTGACAACAAATTAGAAATGACCCACTTCCATATCTTTGGATCATGAGCATGGGCCCACATTCCCTCTGAGAAAAGGAAAGTATTAGATCCACAGAGCCACCCATTTATATTTATCAATTATCCCGATGGTGTGAAGGGATAAAAATTACTTGATCCCTCTACATACTGACTCATCATTGGGCGCAATGTCCAGTTTGAGGAAAGTCCCTCACATGATCCACACAAGCCACATGCAGAGGATTTTGTACTTCCACCAGTTGTGGATGTTGAGTCCACACATTCATATCACAGTATATATCCAAGTTTCTATCCAGAGTTGGAGGATTCAAAGGATACAGATGCATATTTAGATCATTTAGATATATAGTCAGAGAATTTAGATGCACAATCACTACATGCAGATGCAAAGCTAGAGAAGATTCCCAAGTGGCCAGAATCCACACTTTAGGATGTAGAATATCTTGTTGGGGATCCAACAGATCCGAGGAGGACTAGATATCAGTTTGAGGACCCTACTCATGTTCTCACTACCGTTGAACCCACAATACCTTTGCATTGTTATATGGTTTAGTCTTCATACCCACATTCCTATAGAGAGTCTGCAGGGAACCCCTTTTGAGAAGAAACCATGTAGGAGGAGTACAAATCTCTCCTCGAGAACCAGACTTGGGATTTGGTTCCACTTCCTTCAGAAAGGAAGCTTGTTGGATGAAGATGGGCCTATAGGACCAAAAATGAAGCAGATAGACAGGGGATAAAACATAAGGTAAGATTGGCTTCCAATAGATTTCAGCAGATCCATAGGATCTACTATGATGAGTCTTTTTCTCTAGTAGCAAATTTGGATTCTATCAAGTTGGTCCTTTCCATTAGACAAACTAGGGGATGGAAAGTACATCATATGGACATGAAGTATTCTTTTCTTCATAGGGATCTCTTAGAGGAGATTTATATGGAGCAACCAACTTGATTCATACATATTTCATCTTTAGTGTGCCGAATCAAAAAGTCTCTCTACGGCCTCAATAAGGCACCTAAAGAATGGTACACAAAGATGGACTCCTATTTACTCTCCAATAATTTTTTCAGATGCAAATCCGATCCAAATTTCTACATGCTAAGGACCACTGACTCACTTATGATCTTAGTCATATATGTGGATGATATCTTGATCATCGAAAACTTAGTTTCAACGATTTCTACGGTTAAGGGCATTCTTCATGATAGGTTTTGGATGATGGACATGGTACAACTCCATTTCTTACTTGGTCTCGAGATCAACCAAGATGCTTCAAGCATCAATCTATATCATGCTAAGTATTATGGGGATCTCATGGAGGTATTCCACATGATAGAATGAAAGTCTACACCTACACCCTTCTTATTTGGGGTTAGACTTGAGGATGGTCGAGATACACCAGTGGTGGACAACACCTTGTATAAAATTCTTGTGGGGATCCTTCTGTATCTCACCCACACCCAACCAAATCTATCACATGTAGTAGGGGTAGTCTCCAGGTACATGAAGGAGCCACATGAGTTACACTGGAAGGCTTCCAAACACATCCCAAGATACGTTCAAGGAACCATCAGTTATGGGATCCACTATGTAGTAGGTTTCAAGTTGGATCTCATAGGCTTCAATGATTCTGATTGGGTTGGTGATGGTACCGTTTGAAAGTCCACCTTCAGGTACATGTTAAGTTTGGGATCCATCCCAATCGGTTGGTCGAGAAAAAATTAGTCAATTATTTCTCTATATTTAGCAGAGGTCAAGTACAGGCGATAAATCAACATCACCATCTAGGAATTGTGGCTACAAAAATTCCTCACCGATTTTGGCATTTAGTTCCATCGTCCGACTGTGATCTGGTGTGACAACCAGAGTACAATCAAATTCTGTCGAGATCCAATACAAAGACAACAAGAAAAACATATTGCGATCCATATGCATTTTATTAGGGAATTGGTTCATGATAGGGTATCAATTTGTAGTACTTCCCTTCCACCGAGAAGACTGCCGAAATCTTCACCAAGAATTTCACTAAGAAAAAATTTCATAGTTTGCACGATCATCTTGGAGTGAAGGACATAGTTGCCTAATAACTATCTTTCTCTTATTTTGATACATTGTGTTTTGAGGGTTTTTTTCTTACCATGAGGTTTTCCCTCTTTCCTCACTTTATTTTAGTGTTCATTAGTTTCATTTTTCATGGGTACCTAACATGGCTTCTGTTTCCAGGATCCGTTCATTATGTATACTCCCTAGTAGTGTTTAGGGGGGGTGTTGGATATATTACACACACCTAGGATTTTCCTTTCATTTTCTTTTCCTAAGTTTATTCGGCTATGTTAAGGGTCCCTTAGTCTGATATATTCTCCCCTCATTGAGGATATTCTCTCCTAGAAAAGGGTACCACATACCCTCCAATCAACTCTTAGTTACCGTTCAGTTAGACTAGTTGATTGAAGTGTTGCATGTCAACCTTGGCTTTATCACTAAGTGTTGCACACTAACCTTAGGATCATCACCAGTAATGCACACTAGCATTGGGATCGTCACTAGTAAGGTGCATTCCACGTGTGTGAGTGATATACTCCTCATTTCACTCCAGTTTGGCTAGTTAATTGATGATCGCATGGCCAATTAACTAGGACTAGGTGGTAGTTGACTCTAGTGACTGCCAATGTGTGTTACATCTATCTAGAAAACTCCTAATGTGCATTACTTTGGCTATTATGGTGATTTATTTGTGTCATACAAAGTATATCACTTTTATTATATCATTCTCTTACTTAGATAATATAAATTCATTCTTTTCTCCATTTCTTGTCTTCTCTCTTCATCCACCATTGCAAGTTGTGTATGCTTCATTGTTAGCTATATCTTATGTGCAGGTATCTCAGAAACTCTACAGATACTCCAACATAAAATTATAACTCATACACAATCTAATGTCAATCTAATGGTTAAATAGCCCTTCTATGTACCTTAACACTTAGTAGAAAACATCCATGGACAATTGTAAATTAATTAAAATATAAACATCACAACAAATATGAAAGTTTAAGTAAGGAAAATGTAAGTACTAACAATATTTGTGATCAACCCTTTTTGACTTTTCATCTCGTCTTATATGTTAATAGGTCCCATATTGTTTTCTTTTCTGCAAAAAAAAAAAACAATTGAAAATTAGTATTTCATGCGATAATTGAAATCTTTGGTTACACATTAAAAAATCAATGTTTATATACATATGATGCACATTGTTATCAAGTTAGCTCATATTTCGATTTAAGTATTCTTATGTCTTTGACAATTTCCTTGAACACGTTTTTGGACATTCCTATCGACTTGTTTGGAATGTCATCTCATTCAATGTCTTTAATTTTCTTAATCATCTTGAAAAATGAAAAGTACAATAAAATAATGATTAATATTTATATCATATAAATATAGTAGAAAAAATAATTTGCAATTTTTTGGACTTGTACATGTTATAGAAAAACAAGTTCAACAATAATTATTTCTAAATTATTCTTTTTTGTTATTGTATGATTTTTCTATTGCAAGTCTCATAAGTCTCATTGACCATTTCTTCAGAAATACTTGTTCTAACTTAAATATAACCTAATTCTTGGATTCATTAGATTGATTTTTGTACTATAAGTGAAAAAAAACTTATACGTTCTTTCCACTATATCCTTCATAGTTTTATAAAATCTTTTTCCCTTGTCATTAACTTCTAGAACCACTCTAAATGAACTAATGACCAATTCATCATCATTTACATCTTTAGTGACTTTTTTCTTTTTAATATGGCCTTCTATTCCCTCATTGTTGGTCCCCGCACAACATTCAACATATGCAAAATCGAATGTTCGAAACTAGTTAACTATTATAACTAAGAAGTACATTATTAGTAAAAAGTTAAAGAAAAAGTTTATCTTGATCACCTTTTGATCCACCTAATTCCCCTATTAGTAACAATTCCATAAATAGTTTACAATCATTTGTACTGAGATTGTGAACAATCTTATCAAGTTTTTTCCTTTTTTTTTCTTTGAGTGACACACATTATAACCAATACGGATCATTTAAACCTACATATAATTCAAATATAATACTTTTCTATTAAAAATTCAAATAACTTTCCATGTTCTCTTCTTGGGATGTGCTTCCCTTGTGATTATTGCTATAATTTCCTTTTCTCGATATTTTATCACCCATCTTCTATCAATAAAATACTTAAATAATATGCAAACTATGAAATATATTTTACAAACTAAGTAAAGAATTCCACCCTAAAATGTTTTTTGAGTTAATCAATGCACATTATATAGTAATACGCACTGGTGTGCACTATACAAATATCCACACTAGTGCATATGTTACAAACATAATAAATATAAACATAATTATAATTAATTATAATACATAGTAATAATAATTTAATTTAATTAATAAAAAGACCAAGAGGCACGTACCTTTTCACCTCGTGACTAGTCAATGCTATAAGTAAACTGTCACGAAGCTAATTGTACATCATCATCTTATCATTTCATCAATCATTACATATTAAAGTATTCTATCTATTCAATTGAACAAAGATGTTACAGTGGTATCAGAGCATATCCTTGGCAACTATGGGTTTAAAAAAAAAACTTTCAAATTTTTACACCAATATGTACCGCCTCCAATACAGTTATCCATACAATCTGTTCACCCTGTCCACCATACAATTTGTACTTCAATCTGCTGCCTCCATACAGATTGAATCCACCGTCAATTCTTGAGAAATCAGACTGTATCTATACATTCTCGCATCAACAACTGTACCACTACATGCAACCGCCCAATCAACTGTCAACCTCACTGTATATTCCATTATCTCTCTGTCTACCATACCTTCCAAAGTCCTCTGTCTACTGTACTTTTCTGCCACAAAATGTTTCGTCGTACATCCCATGCGTGGTCTCCCTCTTCCTTGATCCAAACACCTTGTACCCTTTGTTTCCACAATCATAAAAAAAAAAAAAAATCATTAATGATTTCTTATAAATTCAGATCCCCTTAAATCACCTTTAATTGTTTTTAATTATTAAGTTGAAAAAAATCCAAAAAGGAAACTTACTAATTAATTAAATAAAATAACTTTATATAGTGTATAAAGTGAAAAGTTAATATATATATATATATATAGAGAGAGAGAGAGAGAGAGAGATAGATAGATAGATAGATAGATAGATAAAAGTGGGTTTTACAAGAAATAATGTTACCCTTAAAAAAGGTTAACAATGGTGAATTAAAAGCGGACACAACCAAATATAGAGATGGATTCAATAGTGTAAGGTATCGACTCAACGACGTGGAGAAATCACAAAAAGACATGAATGAAAAAATCGATAAATTATTAGAAGGAGAAAGCAAAATTGACAAGTTGATACAATAAGGGCAAAGATTATTGGAACTCTTTGAAAATCGATGGGACAAAGAACTACATAAATGAGATAATGATAAAAATGAAACAATGAGAAGACATGATGAACATAATGAAAAAAATGAGCAATTTTCTGAATGGATAAATGCATTATTTTCAAAACCCCTGACTTATCAAAGACCACCACAAATTCCAGAATCAAAAAATTTAGAAGATCAGGGACACTAGAAAATACTAGAGGTAATTTTTTCAAGAAATGTACATAACTCAATATTTCAAGATAGGGGTCACCAAAAGTTTAAAAATGAGTTACTGAAATATGATGTCAAGGACCATAGAGGATCTATCGTCTGGATCGAAAAAAAATGGATGGTATTTTTGAATCAAACCTTTCGTTAGGCGAACAAAATAAGTAAAGACAACCTCCAATAGTTTAGAAGAAGAATATTATGATTGATATCTATGGTGGTCCATGAAATGTGACACTCGTTCTTTCCATTGGAAAATCTTGACAACTTCCCTACTAAAAAGGTTCCATGATGAAGAGGACGATGACTTGTATGACAAGTTTGTACATCTTAAAGAGAAAGGAAAAGTAAACGACTATACACACGAATGGGAAGTTTTGGAAACAAGGCAATGTGGATTCACATATGGGAAATTATTAAAAATTTATATATGTGGATTAAAAGATGACATCCGTAGTGAAATCAAACTATTGAACCCTAAAACTATTGAATATCATAGATATACATCAAAGCTAATTGACCTAAAAAATAAGTTCAATAAGCCATCATTTACAAGTCCAGATAGGTCAAATAAATATTCAAATGAAAGATCAAAGAAATACTCTATAGACAAGTATAACAAGTATGCATCACCTCATTTAAGGGAAGGTGAAAGAGGGAAACATAACCTAGATAAGAAATGGGAAAACAAATGCAGATATTGTGGAGACAAATGGTTTCCAGGGCACAAATGCAACCATAAAAAATTGTATACTTGTGAAGTTGAGAAAGAATCAAACACATCTCACAGTGACTTAGATGAAGAAAATAAAAATGAATATGATGCCCCCAATAGAGAGCCTGAAGAGGCCATGCCCAAGATGTCCCTTGCTGCAATAACATGAATAAAACAACCACAAACATTAAAACTAAGAGGGCATGTAAAAAAGGAAAATGTCACCATTCTTGTAGACAGAGGGAGAACCCATAATTTCATAGATATAAATGCTACAAAAATATTGAATCTTTTCGTGCATCCAACCATAGATATAAGAGTAGTGATTGTGTCATATGGAAAAAAAATGATGGAGATGGAAAGTGTCACAAGGTCAAGGCTACAAATAGAAGATTACGAATTGAAATTTGGGTTATGTTAGAGTTACTTCACACACACCTAGGATTTATTTTTCCTAAGGTTTTTCCTATGTTTATTAGTCATTATTCAGTCTCTTATATTTAGGAAGAATATTCCTCTAGGGAGAATATTCTCTTCAGTTTGATCAATTGAGTGGAGTCTAGATGGTACATCGGTATTGTCACCATGCAACATTGAGATCATCACCAGCTAATGCACATTGTCCTTGGGATCATCACTAGACTAGCGCATTACCCTTGATTCCCTGATCTCCTCCTCAGTTCACTTTGTTTCAGTCAATTAAGCAAAGACTGATAGACTTGTTAACTCAACTAGGTGGCAATTCACTCCCATAACTACCCGAGAAACTAGACTAGATGGCAGTTTACCCCTATAACTGTTGGTGTGTGTCCAGATATCGTAATGTGTAAATCATTTATTATTCATTCGGTTAATGAGAATTCCTCCATTATTTTCTCTCTTGCTTCTTCTTTCTCAAATTCTCTCTGCCAATGTGCGTGTTATTTTCTAGCTAGATCTATTCTGTGTAGGTTCAACACATTTACATGGTATCAGATCCAATGGATTGCGAGGGAAAATACACACCAAATTATTTTTGTACGTACCAAATATTGAAGACAACTGAAAAATGGAATTCCCAAAAGAAATCATTCTTACACCTTACAATTACTTTGCATGGAGGGAGAGGATGTTCATGCATCTTTGAAGAAGAGGATTGTACAGGTTAACCATGAACATGGAAACAAAACCAACATCAGCCATAGAAAAATCCAAGTATCTAAATCGAATGGATGAAGAATTCAAAACAAATTGTAGTCTCATTCATCTCGATCTCCTTTTTCACATATCTTCCTATAAAAACCCCAATGAAGCCTGGACCACCATGGAATGGATATTTGGAAAATAGGATTAGATGACAAGACACATGCTCAAGGTGGAATTTCTCACATTGGATCCAAAAAGATTCGATAATCTCCAAGATTTCTTTAAAAAATTTAAGGATTTACTGTCATAACTCAAGGCTTGCGGGGTTGATAAATCCAAGGAGAAGCAAATGGTTCTCACCATTCTCTCCAAACTTGGTCTTGAATTCTCAGTGTTTGTATCCACATTCCATTTGGTCAAATTTGCCTATGGAACCACATAGAAGATGCCTTCTCTTGAGGAATTTATTGAATCCCTGACACAAGAGCAGACCAATCTCATCAACATGGGAAAAATAAAAGGCTGAAAGATGCATGCACATACTATGCAAGATGGCAGCAATCATCAATATCGAATATACAAATATAAATACAAAAGTAAAGCACATGAAAATCTGAATAAGTAAGGGTACTCAAAACCCTTCACCGATGCCTCCAGATCCAAAGGTGGAAAGGGAATAAAAGGGGAGAAATGCACATACTTCCATAAAGGATTCCATCTAGAATCCACATGCATGTAGAAAAAAATAGATCTAATGACTCAAATACTTCAGCAAAATAACCTTGGATATCGCATCCCCGAGGGTGCCAAGAAGAAGAAGCCAAAAGATCAGAATCCCAAGAAAGGTAATTCTAGCCATGCCTTGATTTCCATCAACTCCTCTCTCGATGCTTGGATCATACTTTCAAGAGAATCACATCACATGGATGCCACAAAAGTAGTCTATTCTTAATTGGATGCATGCAAAGGTCCTCCTATTCTAATGCAGGACAACTTTCCAGTCGAGGTAACCGATAAAGGAAGGATTGAACTCACCAACGAAAGCTTCGAGAATGTGTTGCACATTCCCAAACTTTCCATCAATCTTCTCTCCATGTATCAGATGAAAAATTTCAGCACCAGAAAGAAAGTCATATTCACACCTGATGCAATGGACATATATGACATTCAAACCAATTCCAGGGTTGCTACCAATGAGGTAAATCATCAATCTAGATTGTATATATTTTCTGAATTTATTGAACCAGATTATGCTTTACTACTTACCCATGCTAATGAAAGAAGTATGATATGACATGAAAGGTTCAAGCATTTAAATTTCAGATATATGAAATATCTTAGCAAGAAAGGATTGGTTGATGTTCTACAAGACATCCATTTCTCCAAAGGAATCTGTGAGGATTGTGTTCTTGGAAAACACCCTAAAGAGAAATTCGACAAAGGAAAGACTTAGAGAGCTTCCTCTCCTTTATATCTGATCCATAATGACCTCATGGGCCCTTTTCCGCATCCATCAATCAAAAAATCAAGGTACATGCTCATTTTTGTTGATGATTTCTCATGCTTCACATGGATTTTCTTTCTGAGGAAAAAATTTGAGGTCTTTCAACACCTCAAAGATTTCAAAGCCCTGGTTGAGACATAGTCAGGAAAGAAAATCAAATTCCTCTAAAATGATAATGGGTGAGAGTATGTCAACCATGAGATCAATAATATCTGTCATGAGGTAGGGATTCAATTTCAACACACAATTCCCTATACTTCGCAACAAAACATAGTGGTTGAGCGGGAAAAACAAATCTCTAAAAGAGATGGCATCTTGCATGCTACATGCAAAGTCACTTCCACAAATATTATGGGAAGAAATATTTAATTGTGAAACCTACATCCAAAAAACATCTCCCCATAGATCTTTCAAGAATAATACCCCCTATGAGGCTTGGAGCGGCCTCAAACCGGAAGTGACACACTTTCACATTTTCGATTCACGTGCATGGGCTCAGATTGCCTCTGAAAAGAGGAAGGCACTTGATCCATAGAGCACATAGTGAGTTTTTTTTGGATAACATGACATTGTGAAGGGATAGAGACTTATTGATCTTTCCTCGGACCAGATCATCATTGAGCATAGTGTCCAATTTGAGGAAAGTGTCTCGCATGTACCTCAACGGCCGCATGCGAACACCTTTGTTCTTCCACCTATCAAAGATGATGAGCATGCACTTGTTGACTCTTCTTCAGATGAGAGTTCTGATTCATAGGATTCAAATGATCCAGATATAGAGTCAATACAGTCAGATGCAAAGTCATTTCATCCAGATGCAGATGCAAAGCCAAAGCAGAGGCCCAAGTGGGCCCAAACTATTTTTCAAGATGCAGGGGATCTTATTGGTGATAGAGCCGATACCAGGAGGACTCGATCTGATTTCGAGGAGCCTCCTCTTTCACTCACTTCCACTGAACCATTTATCTTTTCTTGGTCCAGTCTTTAGATCCATAGTCTTATGGAGAGGCTGTTGGAAATCCCTTTTGGGAATATTTCATGCAGGAGGAGTACAACTCTCTCCTCAAGAACCAGACTTGGGATCTAGTTCCCTTTCCTTCTAGAAGGAAACGTGTCAGGTGCAGATGGGTCTACAGGACCAAGAGCGCAACAAATGGGCATATTAGCAGATACAAAGTCATGCTTGTTGCCAAAGGCTTTTAGCAGGTGCATGGAATTGACTTTGATGAGACCTTCACTCCAGTAACGAAGATGGATTCCATACGTTTGGCACTTGCCATTGTGGTGGCCAAGGGATGGGAAGTCCATTAGATGGACGTGAAGAATGAATTTCTTCATGGTGATCTCTTTAAGGAGATCTACATGGAGAATCCCCAGGGATTTATGTAGGATTCATCTTTGGTCTGTCGACTGAAGAAATCTCTTTATGGCCTCAAGCAGGCTCTAAGGGCATGGTATGCCAATATGGAATCCTACCTGCTGTCACAGAACTTTGTACATTGTAAGTCAAACCTGAATGTTTACATGCTCAGGATGGCTGACTCACTTCTACTCCTAGTTCTATATGTTCATGATTTGTTGATCACCGATTTCTCAACTTCAACGATTGTTACAGTCAAGAGGATTCCACATGACAAGCTCTTGATGATATACATGGGCTCACTACACTTCTTCCTTAGACTCGAGATCAGCCAAGAAGCATCTGACATCAAACTGTCTCAAGCCAAGTATGCATGAGATATCCTTGAGATATTTCACATGACAGACTGCAAGTATGCTCCGACTCCTTTCCTATCATGAGTAAAACTTGAGGATGGTGGGGACACTCCACTAGTTGACAACTCACTGTACATATAGCTAGTGGGGAGATTTTTGTATCTCACACACTCCAAACTAGACCTCTCCTATGCAGTTGACGCAGTCTCCAGGTTCATGTAGGAGCCACATGAGATACATTGAAAGGCTTCAAAGAATATCCTTCGATACGTACAAGGCATCATCACCTTTGGGACTCATTATGCAACAGACTCTACATTGGATCTCATCGGGTTCACTGATTTTGACTAGGCTGGAGATAGCACTGATCGAAAGTACACATCTAGTTACTCACTCAATCTTGGTTCCAGGCCTATCTGTTGGTCAAGAAAGACATAGGCTGCTATTACTCTATCTTCAACCAAGGTAGAGTACATAGGGGTAGTTAACATAACCATTTAGGCTATGTAGCTACAACATTTTCTCATTGATTTGGGAATTCAATTTCATCGACCAATCGTCATCTGGTGTGACAACTAGAGCACTTTGAAGTTATACAAAGATTCAGTTCATAGGCAATAGATGAAGCACATTGAGATCCACATGCACTACATCCGAGACTTAGTTCACGAAGGGATCATCGACCTATAGTTTTTTCCTTCAGCAGAACAGACTGCACACATCTTCACCAATACTTATACTGAGAAAATGTTCCATTCTTCACGAAGTCGTCTTGGAGTGAAGGACGCAATTTCCTAGCAACTGTCAGTTCTTCCTTTTACATACATTGTACCTTGGGGGGGGGTTCCCATGAGGTTTTCCCTCTTTCCTCACTTTATTTTAGTGTATCTTTTGTATTTGGGTACCTAACATGGCCTCGTTGTCGGGACCCATTCTTTATTTTCACCATAGTGAAGTTCAAGGGGGTGTTGGAGTTACTTCACACACACCTATGATTTTTTTTTCCTAAGGTTTTTCCTATGTTTATTAGCCATTATTCAGTATCCTATATTTTAGGAAGAATATTCCTCTAGGGAGAATATTCTCTTTAGTTTTCACTTCAGTTTGATCAGTTGAGTGGAGTCTAGATGCTACATTGGTATTGTCACCATGCAACATTGGGATCATCACCATCTAATGTGCATTGTCCTTGGGATCATCACCATAATAGTGCATTACCCTTGATTCCTTGATCACCTCCTCACTTCACTCTGTTTAATTCAGTTAATTGAAGACTGATAGACTAGTTAACTTAGCTAGGTGGTAATTCGCTCCCGTAACTGCCCGAGAGACTAGACTAGGTGGCATTTTACTCCCGTAACTGTTGTTGTGTGTCTAGATCACTCTAGACCACCACTATGGTGCATTGGATTCTCCTCCAATGCACATTGGTTGAGTTATACAGAGTATATCATGTGTAAATTATTTATTATTCCTTTGGTTAATGAGAAGTCTTCCATTCTTCTCTCTCTTGCTTCTTCTTTCTCAATTTCTCTCTGCAAATGTGTGTGTTATTTTCTAGATAGATCTATTATGTGCATGTTCAACACATTTACAGGTTCTACACAGTACCTTTGGGTGGAGTAGATGTTATCTTTGGGATTCAATGGTTACAAACATTGGGGACCTATTATGAAAACCATCAAAAACAATTTATAAAATTCAAATGGGAAGGAAAAATATATAAATTATATGGATTATAGACACCCCCAACCAAATTATATCCTCGCGACAAATGGAGAGATTAATTCGAAAGGGAGAACCATATTACATGGCACAAGGTCATCAAATGGAGATATGAGCAACATAAGTGGTCCATTCTCAACACCCATAGATTCAAGCATTAGTCCAAAAATATGACAAGGTATTCCAAGACTTACTTATGAAACTACCTCTAGAAAGAAAGACATAGCATATAATCGAGGTTAAACCATATTCAACACTGGTTAATATAAAAACCTATAGATATCCTCAGCACCATAAAACATATATATAAAGGTTAATTTAAGACCTACTAAAATGTGGGGTTATTACAACAAGTAGGAGCCCATATGCAACCCTAGTAATCTTGGTTTGGAAAAAGGATGGATATTTCAGACTATGCATAGATTATTGAGGGTTAAATAAAAATAACTATATTTTTTTTCCCATACCATTCATAGACGAGTTGTTGGACGAACTCCATGGAGAAAAATAATTTTCAACATTGGATCTAAGGTCAGGGTACTACAAGATCTGAGTAAGATTAGAGGATGTGGCAAAAAATGCTTTTCAAACGCATGAAGGTCACTATGAGTTCAAAGTGATTTCATTCGGCTTAATGAATGCCCTTGCTAATTTCCAAGTAACTATGAATCAACTCTTTCATCCCTACTTAAGAAAGTTCATATTAAATTTTTTTGATGGTATTCTTATTTACAATAAGACTTGGAAGGGACATATGAAGCATTTAGGGAAAGTACTTTCTGTCTTAGAGAAAAACCAATTTTATGCAAAAATATCAAAATGTACGTTTGGAAAAGAGGAAGTAGAATACCTTGGCCATATCATATCCAAGGAAGGAGTCAAGTTGGACCCCAGTAAAATCAAAGCAATCATGGAATGGAAAAAACCAGACAACATATAAAAAATAAGGGGTTTCCTTGGAATAATAGGTTATTATCAAAGATTTATCAAGAACTACACTCATTTGAAAACACTATTGTCAAACCTCTTAAAGAAAAATTCCTTCCAATGGGATAAAAAGGCCGAAGAATGTTTTGAGACATTAAAAGGGGTATGTCATCTGCACCTGTGTTAGCAACACCAGATTTTACAAAACCCTTTGTAGTAGAGTGTGATGCTTTAGGATTTGGAATAGTAGTATTAATGCAAGATGGCCATCCAATAGTTTTTGAAAGTTGAAAGATCAACAAAACGAAAGGCTTAAAGTCTACCTATAATAAGTAAATTCTCACCATTATGCATGCATTAGCTAAGTGGAGATAATATCTCTTAGGAAGAAAATTATCGATACATACAGATCATAACAATCTTCAAAAGATACTACAACAAAAATAATTKTCCACCGAACAACAAAAATGTATGGAAAAACTTTCTACCTTTGAYATGGAAATAACACACAAAAAGGGGAAGGWCAATGTASTTGATGATGCATATGCAACAACAATAGTCAATCATTATTGGTTAGATGAAATCCGAGTTKAATATGCCAAATATATTGAATCTAATTCAATAATCAACAATTTGGACCAAAACCCCAAATTTGAATGGAAAAATGACATCTTATGGTATAAGGATATAATCTATCTAATTCCATCTTCAAATTTTAAAATAAAAGTCTTAAAGGAGTCACATAGTTCCCCAACAACATGACATGTGGGATTTTTCAAAACCTACTATAATGCACGAAAACCATTCTATTGGAAATGAATGAATAATGATATTCAAAAAATCATTGCCGAATGTGATATATGTCAAAGAAATAAAAATGAAAATGTTATGACTTCGGGGTTACTTCATCCTCTACAAATTCCTAAATAAAATTGGAAATAGATCTCGATGGATTTCATTGATGGGCTACCCATGTCTGATGGGAAGGAGAATATTTTTGTCGTGGTTGACAGAGTAACCAAATATGCACATTTTATGGAAGTAAGAAAAATTGATTCAACAAAACAAATTGCAGATGTCTTTTGTAAAAACATTGATAAATTGCATGGTTTTCCAAAGGTTACTGTTAGTGATAGGGATGCAAAATTTAAAGGAAAATTCTAGAGATATTTTTGCAAAAAAACATGGATATCCCTTACTATGAGCTCAACATACCATCCTCAAACAAATGTTCAAACATAAATTGTAAATAAATGCTTAGAAACTTACCTTCATTGCTTTGTGACAGATAATAAAAAAAGTGGTCTCAATGGCTACATCTAACCAAATGGTGGTATAATTCTACATATCACACTTCTGCTAAAATGACCCCTTTGCAAGCCTTATATGGCTATGAACAACCCAAATTGAAGGAGTTTGCACTGATTGACACTAAGGTCCAAGCAATAAAGAATCAACTAGAGGAAGAGAAAAAAATCATCAAAATATTAAAATAAAACCTAGCAACACCTCGTAATCGAATGAAATAACTAGCATACCAACATAGGTCAGAAAGAGAATTTGAATAAGGTGATTGGGTGTTTGTGAGACTCCAACCCTACAAACAATTATCCCTTAAGAAACAAGGGAAGAACAAATTGGCTCCTAATTTCTATGGTCCTTTTCAAATTAACAAAAAAATTAGTGAAGTAGCTTATGGATTGGAATTGCTAGAAAACTAGCGCATCTACAACGTATTCCATGTCTCCCGTCTCAAGAAGGTGCTAGGACAATCCCACTCAGTTCAAACATCAATCCCTAAATTCAATGACGAAGGGCGAATTCTTTTAGAACTAGAAGGTATTCTTGCCACTAAGGAAAAGGTGTTACATTCTAGAAATATTAAGGAATATCTCATCAAATGGAAAAATCTTCAAGAAGAAGATTCCTCATGGGAATTAGAACATTTTCACTGACAATAGCCATCACTACTCTTTCTTTGAGGACAAAGAAAATTTTAAAGGGGACAACCATGTTGCGAACATAATAAATATGAACATAATTATAATTAATTATAATACATAATAATAATAATTTAATTAAATTAATAAAAATACCGAGAGGCATGTACCTCTTCACCTCATGACCAAACAATGCTATAATTAAACCATCACGAGACTGATTGTACATCATCATCTTACCATTTTATCAATCATTGCATATTCATGTATTCTATCTATTCAATTGAATAGAGATGTTACAACATATATAATGTATAATGCACATTGTAAAACTCAAAAACATTTTTGAAAATACTAACGGGGCCAAGGGGTGTGTTTTACATTAAAAACACACTATTGAGTATTTATTGTATAATGTGCATCACAAAACCCAAAACATTTTAAAAAAATGATAGGGATAGGGCTTGGAATACAATGCAATGATGGGTACTGATCCATTAAAATATTCTTTACTTCAAAATGATTTTTAAGGCCAATAAATATCCAAATCCATAAAAAACAAATATCATTGTGAAAGCATAAAGAAACTAAACCCATGTTGCTAGGGTTTGTAGAAAAATGAAACAAAAGGGAAGAAATAATAAAACTAGGTTTGCAGTGTGGAAAGTGAGTTTGAAACCTTTATAGTTTGTTGAAATAAATTGTAAATATGAACAAGGAAAATAAAAACATTTCTAGGAAATTTTGAATCTATTGAGGAAAAATTTGTCGAGATGAAGAGAATGAAGTTACATGATTGAATTTTCTCCTCTATATATTTATATGCGATCCACAATGACCTCTTACAAATTTTACTCTTTAGAAAAGTTTTCCCAATCCAATCTATTAATTGGTAAACCTTTCTTTCACAAGTATCCCCTCTAAATTTTATCACAACAATGGATTACTATTTAGGGTTTTGTTTGAATCACTTTTACAAAATTAAATTTAAGTCTTTGTTTAATTTGAGATGAATAAAGCACTGTGTGTGTGTGTGTTCCTGATCCATGTTTAAGCACATATGTGTGCTATATTACCGTAAACACATTGTAGTAATAGTTCAATGAAAATTGAAGTATAAACCTCTACAATTAGTATCTTGTGGAGATTTTCCTTTATAAATGTCCTAGTGTAAGTATTTTTCATTATGCATCAAAATCTAGTGCTCTGTGCATCTATTATAACTAAATGCATTGGTGCACAAATATAAAATAGGCACACTATTTAAAATCCCTTCAATAGTATATTAGAAGTTAGAATGTTACATGATTCCCAAAACTTTTTTTAAGAATGCATATGCATATTGGTTGTGATTTTGTCTCAAATACACAAGAAAATATAGTGATAATATCAAACAATTGATTCATTAGATTCCTCATTCCATATCTTTTCAAATTCACCAAGTTCTCCCTTACTGCTTGCAGTAAGTCCATATTTTATTTATATTTTTATTATTTGATTGAATATTCACTACCTTTTTAGCATTTGAATAATTGTGCATTGAATATTGCAGGATATTGATTCAAGATCAAATTTCAATGCATAGGATATTTCATCAGTAAACAAATGATGTAAGATCTTATATGATGCAATATACCACATGAAAATTAAAGAAGAAAATGGAGATCCACTTTACACTACCATTAATAACATGCCATCTTCTATCATCCATCATGGGCCAATGATACATCACTATGAATTGGATCTCTTTTATGACACCCTAGTAGTGTGTGACTATTCAAAATGTAGAGGGTTGAAGGTGAACTCTAGGAGTGTCATACTGTCCCATTATGTTAATGACCAACTACCCAAATTTCATGGTTTGGAACCTCCCATTTCAATCAAGGATCTAATAGGAAGTATAGAAAAGACACATAGGAACACATCCATATGCTCATTTTTAGAAAAGTTGGAAGCCAAATCCATTGTGTTTATTTGAAATTGACTAGCTCATCTCCTTCTATTTAGTTAACCAAGATTTATAGCAAGCCAAAGTATGATATCAATACTACCCAAAACATCTATACTGGGAGATCCAAAAGGTTGTCATGAGTTGAGAGAAATAATGCCTAAGTACACACTAAGGTCAACTGAATTGTTGGAGGGAAATGGTGACTTCTCTCTTCCTATCCATCTACAAAGTAAATACAAAACATATTATGACTGCTCTATATATGTAACTTGGTTATCTTCCCTACCTTTGCCTGATGTTGGGACTAAATTGTCCCTTTGTTTTAATAGTTACATGATTTCCAAGTCTAAAATAGAATTTGCCATTATTGGGTTGTTTATCCTTTCACATGTGTTCATTCCTCCCAAACAATCAGTAACACTTATGCGATTCGTAGTTATCTTTATATTATATTTTATTACTTGAATATTTTTAAATATAAACAAAGAATTTCCATGTATAACATGTGCATGAACCATTATGCTTCCAAAAACTTTAATAGGAAGGATCCATTATATATTGATGGTCATCCACACATTCATGGAAACATTGCAAGGTTCATAAATAGTTGCAGGTGCTCATTTTTTAGTGCAAATCATTCATTTGAGGAACACTACAATGACAAAGACTTCATATGAAAATGAAGTCCTTTATACTTGTTGTTGTGATTGCAATACACAATTGATCTCTTAGTGATGAGTTGTTGATAAACTATAACTTTTGTAGACCACCAACCACTCATCAAAGATGGCTTGTATGAGCCTACCTTTAACCATCCTCTTAGGGTGTATGGAAAATATTGAGTAGTTGTATTTTTGGATTTTCTATGGAATCAATGTAAACTTGTTGCTTAATTTGACATTTGTTTCATAAAGAGGTTGGTTGCATGTTTATTGGAAAAACAAAATCCATGCTTACAATAAATGCTTGAACATACTAAATGCATTTCACTTACTATATAATTGATTTAATGTTCAAATTTTTTGCAATCACGAATTGGATGACAAGGGACATGTATACCATATACCATTGCACCCTATCATGGGATCAACTTGAGTGAAGGCTACTAAATCTGCATAGCTGACAGAGGAATCATACGAAGCATGGATAAATCAACAACCTATTTATTTCCCACTATGTCTTGAGTCACTAATTTAGAACATCTATAGTAATGCCAACTCCTCACATGTTGGTTGGAATGAAATCCATGATATAAAGGTTGGTATGGATGATTTATTACATGATAACCATTCCTTGGAGGAAATTTTTATAAATTTATTCTAGAAAAATGAGCTAGGGGATGATGCACATATCATCAACATCTTCTTCTAAATATTGAAATCTACTCCCACCAACCCTCTTTTCTGACACGAGTCAAGGTCTACCCAACTAGAGATAATGACATTACTATACAACTTGAAAGCAATGTATGGTATTTCAAGGGAATGTTTCTTGAAACTAATAAGGTAACTAACCATCAAGTTTTCTATATTTTAATGAAGCTTGTCCCACAATCAACAATGCAAAGGATTTTATGTGTGCTTGATGATAATGTACAATTATATTTCCCATTAAATGCAGTTTATTCTAAGATAAGGTACTTTCAAGTGATAATATCATCCCCAACAACTACAAAGAGGCAAAGCAACTATTGAAAAGGTTTGGTTTTAATTACATTCCATATCATGCTTATTTAAATGATTGTATTTTTTATAGAGGAAAATACACAAATAAAGAGATATGTCTGCAGTGTGGGCATGATGAGTGTAAAAAATTAAAAAAGGGTACAACACATAGTCTTCCACTTAATATATTGAGGCACATTCATATAATCCCATGGATTAAAAAGATATTTGTTGCAGATAATTAGTTGTGTTGCAGGGGTGGCATGACTCACACATAAGTAATCCAATATTTATGCAGATCCCAATAGGTTCAATAGCTAGGAAGCATATGGAGGATACATGGCCCAATAAATTCAATGATAAACCATGAAGAATTGAATTCAGTGTATCCGTGGATGTATTTAAATCATATTCCATACAAAGCACCTACTATTATGTTTATAGTGGTAGTGATAAAACAATATTCCCCCATGGTTGTTTGAGAAGAATGAACATCTTATGTGGGATCTTATAATTCCTAGTAGAAAACAAGTGAAGAGAATGGATGCTTACCTCCAACCATTGATTGATGAATTGAAATAATTATGGGAATGAATACATGTATAAAATGTATCAAGATCCATCCTGATAGACATGCATTTTATGTTATATGGAATATTTGTGTACACCCTGCATGATTATCTAAAAATAAGAGTTTTCTCTAGGAAGCATGTTAAATGGTTTGTTTATATCTGTAATGTTATTTAGCATACTTAATTTGTTGAAATTGTCTTTTTTGGTTCTAACATGCTCCATATACAATAACATCATAGGTGTTCTAATAAAGGGTATCATGGATGTAAACATTGTGTACCTTCTATAAATTATAGGTATTTGATGACATATGAAGGTTGGTGTACAACTAGTTGAGGGTGTTCCTCATAGAAGACCCATTATAGAATACCAACACTTTCTTTCAATGGTAAAATAGAGAGAACCTAGAGACCTATAGATTAACTTAGGGAATATGAAACCATTTGAAAAAATAAGGTATTCTCACACAGGATGAACACCTTTAGTAATCAATCACACAACCATATCAAGGATCAATATACTGATGTTTTTGTGTGGTTAAAACCCTCGAAGATGGAAATAATCACTACCCCACCCGATGTGGCCACTTGAGACAATATATTAATGAAAAAGAAATATATTTTACAAGAAAATTTCTCACAATCAATCATCAACAAATGACCCTCCATGCTCTTTAAATAGAGATCATGGACCAATAAGGTGTTAAGACACATATCAATATATCCGTTAAGATTGAGGAGAATATGAGCAGTTAGATCAATCTATGTATAGAACATATTGTAACCATCATATTACATAACTACAAATGCATACTAAAGAAACACACTTTTACCTAAAGACATATTAGACCAGTTGAAATTAACTAACTCCTAAGTGTCTAAATATCCTAATATCCCCTATTAAGAACAACTTGGGATAGCATTGAAGGATTTACAAAGGTGACACAATCAGATAAAAAAGGAGACATTAGAGCATATCCCCCCCTTAATAACTACTTAATTAATTCCTAACATAGATTGAAGTTTGGAAAGCTTTGATTATGTAAGAGACTTTTTGAAAGTGTCTGCAACTTGATCTTCTATAGGGAAAAATAACACTTCAATAAGTTGATCATGAATGAGATTTATTATGATTCAAGTGCATGTGTATCTCAATGTGTTTGGTGCACTGATGTTGAACTAGATCTTTGGTGAGATTGATGACACTCTAATTGTCACACTAGAGGGTGATTGGATGTTGGTGTTGGAATCCAAACTTTGAAAGGCTTTGTCCAAGCCACAAATATCCTTGAATTGCATTAACTTCTACTTAGTGCTCTGCTTATATTGAAGAAAGAGAAATAGCCTATTGTTTATTACAAGATGAAGTGACAAGTTTATAACTAAGGCTGAAAACATACCTGCAATCAAATTTTGATTATTGAGGTCATCGAACCAATTTGAACTAGTGAAACCAACCAACAAAGGAGTCTCCCTGAACTGTAATGTATGCCAAACTGAATTATACCTTGGATATATTGAAGTATCATTTTTTCTACTTTCCAATGGCTCTTAGGGGTGTTTTCATATACTGGGAAACAAGAACAATGGCAAAGGAAATATTAGGACTTGTATGAGTCAAATACATAAGGATACCAACTAATTGATGGTACAGAGTGGCATCGACCTTAGGAGTTGTACAAGTGGCAACAATTTTGACTCTAGACTATAAGGGAGAAGGGGTTGGCTTAGAATAGTCCATGTGAAAGTAAGGAAGAAGGTCACATAGATACTTAGACTGGGAAAGTAAAATACCTTCCTTAGTTTGCAATACTTGGAGGCCACAAAAATAATGCAAATAACCTAAGTTTGTCATTTTAAATTTATTTTTAAGGCTAGATCTCACATGGGTTAATAGTTTAGGGTCACTACTAGTGAGGATAAGGTCATAAACATAAAGAAAAATTATAATGAGATGGATTCCTACTTTCTTGGTATAGAAATTAGGGTCAGAATGACATCTAAAAAAGCCAATGTCAAGAAGAAAGCTATCCAATTTTGCATTCCAAGCTCGAGGAACTTCCTTAACACCATAAATATATTTCTTAATGCAGCATGCAAGGTTGGATTCAGTTTATACATAGCCAAGTGGTTGTTCCATGTAGATTTATTCTTTCAAATCCCAATGCAAGAAGGCAGATTTAACAGCCATATGATGGAACTCCCATTTATGTGAGGTAGCAAGGGCTAGAACAAGGTAGAAGGAATTCATTTTGGATATGAGGGAAAAGGTTTCATTGTAGTCAATACCTTCAACTTGAGAGAATCCTTTGGAAAATAACTAGGACTTATGTTTTTGAACACTTCCATAAGATGAATACTTAGTTGTATACACCCATTTACATTTGACAAGTTTTCTTCCTTTTAGAAGAGTTACAAGATCCCAATTATCATTCACCATTAAGGAATGATATTATTCATTCATGGTTATGTCCCAATCCAGATGGCCAAAATCTTCTGCAAATGTGTCTGGATCATGAGTCTTTGAAACTAGAGACAAAATAAAGGAGACATGTTGGAACTGTGAACGTCTCCATTGTTGATTTGTAGGATCACCGACAAGATGAACAACTACTTCTCAAGTTGAAAAAAACCATCTAGGAAGAAGTGGTGCTAGTGTAGGTTCATGTTCAATGGAATCATTTGGAGGAAGGTGAGTAGGTAGAGGTGAATTTTCATCCTCCCTGTCATTATCAAAAGAAGAAACTAGAATAGGAACAAAAGATGGCACAAACGTCGAAGATGGCTCATAGGCCAAAGATGGCACAAATGTCGAAGATGGCTCGCAGGCCAATATATTTTCATCAAATTAAACATCTCTTCTAAAAATTATTTTAGTGTAATGAGGTTCAACAAGTCAATAACCTTTGACATCTTTAGAATATCCAACAAAAATGCATTTCTCGCTTTTAGGCTATAATGATTTCCTTTTTTCTTAAGGAAGGTGAGCCCATGCTTCACCACCAAATACACAGAAGTGGCTTACATCTAGTTTAAGTTCATTCCATGCTTCTCCACATGTTATATTTTTTAAATCCTTTGTGGGAGTGTGATTTACTATGTAATTGGCACAATTGATGGCTTCCACCAAATAATGAAGGCTTAATCCGTTAGAATGGATCATACAACTAGTCATTTCCTTTAATGTGCGATTATTTCTCTCAAAAACACCATGTTGTTGTGTTGTATATGGAAAAATATGTTGCATTTGAAATTCCTATGTAGTGCAATGGGTTGTAAACTTGTTGTTCACCTATTCCCCACCATCATTTGTTCTTAACCTTTGTATTTGATGTCCATATTGTTTTTCAACAAGGGTCTTGTAGGCCAAAAACATGTCAAAAATGTCACTCTTAAGTTTTAAGAAGAAAAACCAAGTGCATATGTGGAAGTCATCGAAGAAATTTAAGAAGTACTTGCACCTAGAGAGAGAAGGAGAAGAAAGTGGACCCACAAATCTCTATGAACAATAATAAAGTTACCAACTTAACGAGAACTCTCCAGAGTTCTCACTGTTTTAGAGGTCTCATTGAGTGGCTATTTTTACCCCCAAATAAAAAAGTGGTACTACTGGTAGCACTCATTTTTTGGGCAGTGGTTAAAATATCGACTTGTTTGAAATCACGACCTTGGCAAGAACCTAAAATCTTAAAATTGACTCTCAAATAGAAAAGTGATGCTACTGGTAGCTCAATTTATTTTAGAGTTAAAATTACGATTAATTGAAACCGTGGGCTCAATTGTTGGTACCATTGTAGATTAAAAACTTAAATTTGGTTCTTAAATTGTCACTTGAAAATTTATTTATTAATTAATTCTATTTTTAAAAATTTACATTAGAAAATAAATAAAATGGAGAAAAATATCTCCGCAACAATTTTGTTTTAAAGAAAAAAACCCTTTAAAAATAAAATAAAAATGCATGGTCCAATTTTTAGAAAAAAATTAAAAAAAATAAAACTAAATTGAAAAAAAATAATCTTTTAAAATATCCAAAAGGACAAATTTTATTTTAAAAAAATGTATAAAAGAATGCTAAAATAATTTTGTTATGCTTCCTCAACGTCTTTTAAATAATTTTTGTTTATTTTATAATTTTTCTTCAACATCTCTCTCTAACAACTATTATTTTTATTATGTTTAATCATAATACCAACATACTCTTTTATATCATTCTTATAGCTTATAGCTGATTTGTCATTGATGATGGGTGGAATGTCCACTTGAAACACCGCTCTTTTCAAAAACTCAGACACTGTTAAATTTACCGAATATCCACGGGCTATAATACAAACTAAAACAAATTAAAAGAAAAAAACAAACAAACAAAAACATTTAAAAACATTTTTTTAACAGTCGTTGGAAAAGTTTGTATTAATCAAAATTCTACAGCCTAGGATTGTAGTGAGAAGTTATAATATGGTAATCCACCATGTGTTTGTTGCTCAAAAGAGTGATATATATCTTAGTAGAAGTTACTACAAAAAAAAAAATGAGTATCCTAAGTATTCAACATTTTTCCAAAAAAGTTATAAGCTTGCTTGCAGAATTCCTAACTAAGTGTTCCAGTGAGATTGTCATTTACTAAATGTTAATATGATTGTGAACAATGGTACCCGTTTCTTCCGCTTCCTTTGCTTCCTTGTGACCATTTTATAGGGGAGGTTGTGGATTTTGAACCAATTCAAGGTTAGATGAAGAAAATTCCAGCTGCAACCACTATGGGTCGATGGTGGGGGTGGGTGTCTTTTTTCCAAGATGAGTTGATTGTTGGGTGACATGTAGGGTTTGTAGGGATTGTACCTGAGAAGAGAGCATGTCCAAGTGCTACTTCTGTAAAATCGTTGTGTCCGTTAACAATTCAATTTTGATTTGAAGGCTTCTCTTAGTTTTTTTATGCTCTTGTAGGTGGATATGAAGAATCTTTGCTAACCCTTTTAGGGCCTTCTCATAACTCCATGTTGACCGAGCCAACAATTGTGTTATGAGTAATGAACCATGATGAACAAGAGTGATTCCTCTAAATGAAACAATCCCACCTTGGATGAGCGTAACAGTAAGTGGGAATTGATTACCTAGAGTGGGGAAAAAGTAGATCATCATCTAGGGGAGGGAGAGGATCATTCACACTATCCTACCTTCGTGCGAGTAACATACGATGTTGATTGTCAGTTGTTGCCATGGATTTGTAATTTGTGAGTATTGGTGTAACTTATGGGATTGGAGAATCGTGAGATGAGTCTATTAGATAGAAACCCCCAACCTTTTTAACCACGACCATATTGTCTCTTTTATCTGCCTATCCATTGAGCTCACGAAGCACATCGAGCCATGCAATTTGCTGAAATTTCTTGCATAAATGCCTTTCCCTTTATAATATCAATGTTAATTGGAAGTCTGAGAGCAGGGACCTCCCCCTCCTATGATGGATAATGAGAAGACAGTCACCTAGAATGCTCATTTATTTAAACTACACATCCATTGCTAGTTTCAGGTCCATTATCCATATTATCTTGCTTGATTAATTGTCATTTTTCCTAGACTCCATTCGTATGATTGTGTTGATTTTCTTATAGGGTCATTTTAATTATTTTTAATGTAAATCAAAAAAATAGAATTAATTAATAAATGAATTTTCTAGCGATGATTTAGGAGTCAATTTTGAGATTTTAATTTGAGATGGTACCAACTGTCGATCCCTTGGTTTTAATTAAGTCGTAATTTTAACTAAAAAAAACTGGTGCTATTGGTAGATTCACTTTTCTATTTGAGGGTCAATTTTAAGGTTTTAGGATTTTTTCAATGTTGTGAATTCAAACAAGTCAGGATTTTAACCACTTCCCAGAAAAGGGGTGCCACATATAGTGCTACTTTTTTATTCGGGGGTTGATTTTGGTGTTTTGGTCCAAAAATATGGGTTTTTTTGCCATAGTTCTCGTTTTGAGGTCACGGTTCTTGTTAAATTGGTAACTATGTTCAATATGCAACAGGGCCAAGGTGTGTCAAGAGGCACAGATTTTTCAAAACTGTCTAGATGACATTTTCCAAGAACACAAATGACACAATCACCATCTTTGCAAGAAACGAGAGGAAGACCAGTCACCATGTTTTAATTACATAGTTGTTGCAATGAGAGATCATTTAGATGAAGAAACTACTCATGGAAAAGTTTTCTCAGGTCATCGTTATGAGCAACAAAAACTGATGGAAAAGATGATGACCCAACGTTGTCAAATTTGTACAACCTTGTAATATCTTCAACAATTCCAGTTGCTAGAACATGCTTAGGATCTTTTAAATCCTTGCTTACAAATTGGTGAGGTGAAAACTTTGTGGTTTAACCTTCACTTGAATGAGTGATTTGATATACTAATAGAAGGTTGCAGGAAAGACCTGGAACATATAATGCATTGTTGAAATGACCATTATCTACCTGACATGTTCTAGAACTTATAATACAAAGAGATATATAATCACCAACAAATATTTGTTTGGTGTTACATTCATCAATAACATAAAAAATGGTGTTATCCTTAGCCGTATGATAAGATGCTCCATAATCAATAAGCCACTCATTAAAATAAGAAGTAGATGTTGTATTGAAGGAGAAACTAGAAGTAGAAAGTGCATACCCATGAGAATAAGAGTGAGAAGAAGAAGAATCAAGATTGGTGTTGTGATTCTTCATCGTTGCTTCTAAGGATTCCATATTTTTAAAACATTTAGACTCCATATGACCATCTCACTCACAAAATTTGCAATTCTTGTAAGTCTTCTTACTTTCATTTTAGGTCCTTTGTCACCATTGGGAGTAGAAGACGACTAAGAAGGTTTGGGACCCTTGTTTTGTTTGTTGTTATTATGAGGATGTTTCTTATTTGAATGTTTGGTTTTGTCTTTTTGTTGGGCCACTAAGGCTTTGTTAGATGTACTTGCAGTGCTTATCACTCTAAATTGTGAGAGCTCATCTTGATTTAATCAAAGAATCACAAAAAAAATCAAGAGTGGGAGCTTGGTAAGAACCCCCTAGAGTTTCTTTGATGGCACAATAGATCTACAAAAATATAATATGCACTACCAAGCTTAGAAAGAATAACATATATGCATTGGTCATCCATCATATCTATTTTACAGTCTTTAAGTAAAATTCTAAGTGTTTTGAACTTAGATAAATAATCTTCAATGCAAGGGAAATAAATAGGACTTAATGTCATTAATTGATTTTCAAACTAGTGGGCTCAAATCAAATTGTGTTTACCAAATATGGATTCTATCTTATCCTAGGCTTCATCTGGGTCATCAAATCCTTGAAGGTGAAATTGCATATAAAGAGAGATGGGCATTCTTATTAATCCATGTGTTTCCTCATTTTTATTATCCCATTTAGCTTTCTTTTCGTCGTCAGTGGGGGTTTGTTATTTTCCTAGGGTAATCTGGTACAATCCTTTACTTCTTAGTACATCCTCCACTTGGGATTTCCATGAGAAGTAGTTGGTACTAGTAAGTAAAAGATCACTTGAAGAAGCCATATTAAAATATGCAAATAATATGGATTCAAAAGATCAAACTGATAATCTATATGGAAATATTTAAAAAAAAACATGTTATTTAAAAAAAATGACATTGAAAATAGATTTCAGATGTGAAAATTATGCCCTTTTTAAAAATGTCATAAACAATATCCAAAGCACCATGTGTCAGGTAGAAGTTGTCCCACGTGGTGATGCGTGCACAATGAGGTGGATGAGTAATTTATTTTCCCTCTTAACTTTACCTATAAGCTCACTTTTACAAATAAATTACTTAATAAGTGACCCATTTTTATAGCATAAGTAAAAATCATTTTTACAATGAAGTTACTTTATAAATTAAAGTTGCATGTAAAAAGTAACTAGAAAAGAAATATTAAAGTTACTTTGTAGTGATTCACTATTATAATGTAAGTGAAATTCACTTTATAATAAA
>JZKD02S1676331.1:17517-49361 GCA_000966675.3 Picea glauca | reverse complement strand
CCACTTTACACTACCATTAATAACATGCCATCTTCTATCATCCATCATGGGCCAATGATACATCACTATGAATTGGATCTCTTTTATGACACCCTAGTAGTGTGTGACTATTCAAAATGTAGAGGGTTGAAGGTGAACTCTAGGAGTGTCATACTGTCCCATTATGTTAATGACCAACTACCCAAATTTCATGGTTTGGAACCTCCCATTTCAATCAAGGATCTAATAGGAAGTATAGAAAAGACACATAGGAACACATCCATATGCTCATTTTTAGAAAAGTTGGAAGCCAAATCCATTGTGTTTATTTGAAATTGACTAGCTCATCTCCTTCTATTTAGTTAACCAAGATTTATAGCAAGCCAAAGTATGATATCAATACTACCCAAAACATCTATACTGGGAGATCCAAAAGGTTGTCATGAGTTGAGAGAAATAATGCCTAAGTACACACTAAGGTCAACTGAATTGTTGGAGGGAAATGGTGACTTCTCTCTTCCTATCCATCTACAAAGTAAATACAAAACATATTATGACTGCTCTATATATGTAACTTGGTTATCTTCCCTACCTTTGCCTGATGTTGGGACTAAATTGTCCCTTTGTTTTAATAGTTACATGATTTCCAAGTCTAAAATAGAATTTGCCATTATTGGGTTGTTTATCCTTTCACATGTGTTCATTCCTCCCAAACAATCAGTAACACTTATGCGATTCGTAGTTATCTTTATATTATATTTTATTACTTGAATATTTTTAAATATAAACAAAGAATTTCCATGTATAACATGTGCATGAACCATTATGCTTCCAAAAACTTTAATAGGAAGGATCCATTATATATTGATGGTCATCCACACATTCATGGAAACATTGCAAGGTTCATAAATAGTTGCAGGTGCTCATTTTTTAGTGCAAATCATTCATTTGAGGAACACTACAATGACAAAGACTTCATATGAAAATGAAGTCCTTTATACTTGTTGTTGTGATTGCAATACACAATTGATCTCTTAGTGATGAGTTGTTGATAAACTATAACTTTTGTAGACCACCAACCACTCATCAAAGATGGCTTGTATGAGCCTACCTTTAACCATCCTCTTAGGGTGTATGGAAAATATTGAGTAGTTGTATTTTTGGATTTTCTATGGAATCAATGTAAACTTGTTGCTTAATTTGACATTTGTTTCATAAAGAGGTTGGTTGCATGTTTATTGGAAAAACAAAATCCATGCTTACAATAAATGCTTGAACATACTAAATGCATTTCACTTACTATATAATTGATTTAATGTTCAAATTTTTTGCAATCACGAATTGGATGACAAGGGACATGTATACCATATACCATTGCACCCTATCATGGGATCAACTTGAGTGAAGGCTACTAAATCTGCATAGCTGACAGAGGAATCATACGAAGCATGGATAAATCAACAACCTATTTATTTCCCACTATGTCTTGAGTCACTAATTTAGAACATCTATAGTAATGCCAACTCCTCACATGTTGGTTGGAATGAAATCCATGATATAAAGGTTGGTATGGATGATTTATTACATGATAACCATTCCTTGGAGGAAATTTTTATAAATTTATTCTAGAAAAATGAGCTAGGGGATGATGCACATATCATCAACATCTTCTTCTAAATATTGAAATCTACTCCCACCAACCCTCTTTTCTGACACGAGTCAAGGTCTACCCAACTAGAGATAATGACATTACTATACAACTTGAAAGCAATGTATGGTATTTCAAGGGAATGTTTCTTGAAACTAATAAGGTAACTAACCATCAAGTTTTCTATATTTTAATGAAGCTTGTCCCACAATCAACAATGCAAAGGATTTTATGTGTGCTTGATGATAATGTACAATTATATTTCCCATTAAATGCAGTTTATTCTAAGATAAGGTACTTTCAAGTGATAATATCATCCCCAACAACTACAAAGAGGCAAAGCAACTATTGAAAAGGTTTGGTTTTAATTACATTCCATATCATGCTTATTTAAATGATTGTATTTTTTATAGAGGAAAATACACAAATAAAGAGATATGTCTGCAGTGTGGGCATGATGAGTGTAAAAAATTAAAAAAGGGTACAACACATAGTCTTCCACTTAATATATTGAGGCACATTCATATAATCCCATGGATTAAAAAGATATTTGTTGCAGATAATTAGTTGTGTTGCAGGGGTGGCATGACTCACACATAAGTAATCCAATATTTATGCAGATCCCAATAGGTTCAATAGCTAGGAAGCATATGGAGGATACATGGCCCAATAAATTCAATGATAAACCATGAAGAATTGAATTCAGTGTATCCGTGGATGTATTTAAATCATATTCCATACAAAGCACCTACTATTATGTTTATAGTGGTAGTGATAAAACAATATTCCCCCATGGTTGTTTGAGAAGAATGAACATCTTATGTGGGATCTTATAATTCCTAGTAGAAAACAAGTGAAGAGAATGGATGCTTACCTCCAACCATTGATTGATGAATTGAAATAATTATGGGAATGAATACATGTATAAAATGTATCAAGATCCATCCTGATAGACATGCATTTTATGTTATATGGAATATTTGTGTACACCCTGCATGATTATCTAAAAATAAGAGTTTTCTCTAGGAAGCATGTTAAATGGTTTGTTTATATCTGTAATGTTATTTAGCATACTTAATTTGTTGAAATTGTCTTTTTTGGTTCTAACATGCTCCATATACAATAACATCATAGGTGTTCTAATAAAGGGTATCATGGATGTAAACATTGTGTACCTTCTATAAATTATAGGTATTTGATGACATATGAAGGTTGGTGTACAACTAGTTGAGGGTGTTCCTCATAGAAGACCCATTATAGAATACCAACACTTTCTTTCAATGGTAAAATAGAGAGAACCTAGAGACCTATAGATTAACTTAGGGAATATGAAACCATTTGAAAAAATAAGGTATTCTCACACAGGATGAACACCTTTAGTAATCAATCACACAACCATATCAAGGATCAATATACTGATGTTTTTGTGTGGTTAAAACCCTCGAAGATGGAAATAATCACTACCCCACCCGATGTGGCCACTTGAGACAATATATTAATGAAAAAGAAATATATTTTACAAGAAAATTTCTCACAATCAATCATCAACAAATGACCCTCCATGCTCTTTAAATAGAGATCATGGACCAATAAGGTGTTAAGACACATATCAATATATCCGTTAAGATTGAGGAGAATATGAGCAGTTAGATCAATCTATGTATAGAACATATTGTAACCATCATATTACATAACTACAAATGCATACTAAAGAAACACACTTTTACCTAAAGACATATTAGACCAGTTGAAATTAACTAACTCCTAAGTGTCTAAATATCCTAATATCCCCTATTAAGAACAACTTGGGATAGCATTGAAGGATTTACAAAGGTGACACAATCAGATAAAAAAGGAGACATTAGAGCATATCCCCCCCTTAATAACTACTTAATTAATTCCTAACATAGATTGAAGTTTGGAAAGCTTTGATTATGTAAGAGACTTTTTGAAAGTGTCTGCAACTTGATCTTCTATAGGGAAAAATAACACTTCAATAAGTTGATCATGAATGAGATTTATTATGATTCAAGTGCATGTGTATCTCAATGTGTTTGGTGCACTGATGTTGAACTAGATCTTTGGTGAGATTGATGACACTCTAATTGTCACACTAGAGGGTGATTGGATGTTGGTGTTGGAATCCAAACTTTGAAAGGCTTTGTCCAAGCCACAAATATCCTTGAATTGCATTAACTTCTACTTAGTGCTCTGCTTATATTGAAGAAAGAGAAATAGCCTATTGTTTATTACAAGATGAAGTGACAAGTTTATAACTAAGGCTGAAAACATACCTGCAATCAAATTTTGATTATTGAGGTCATCGAACCAATTTGAACTAGTGAAACCAACCAACAAAGGAGTCTCCCTGAACTGTAATGTATGCCAAACTGAATTATACCTTGGATATATTGAAGTATCATTTTTTCTACTTTCCAATGGCTCTTAGGGGTGTTTTCATATACTGGGAAACAAGAACAATGGCAAAGGAAATATTAGGACTTGTATGAGTCAAATACATAAGGATACCAACTAATTGATGGTACAGAGTGGCATCGACCTTAGGAGTTGTACAAGTGGCAACAATTTTGACTCTAGACTATAAGGGAGAAGGGGTTGGCTTAGAATAGTCCATGTGAAAGTAAGGAAGAAGGTCACATAGATACTTAGACTGGGAAAGTAAAATACCTTCCTTAGTTTGCAATACTTGGAGGCCACAAAAATAATGCAAATAACCTAAGTTTGTCATTTTAAATTTATTTTTAAGGCTAGATCTCACATGGGTTAATAGTTTAGGGTCACTACTAGTGAGGATAAGGTCATAAACATAAAGAAAAATTATAATGAGATGGATTCCTACTTTCTTGGTATAGAAATTAGGGTCAGAATGACATCTAAAAAAGCCAATGTCAAGAAGAAAGCTATCCAATTTTGCATTCCAAGCTCGAGGAACTTCCTTAACACCATAAATATATTTCTTAATGCAGCATGCAAGGTTGGATTCAGTTTATACATAGCCAAGTGGTTGTTCCATGTAGATTTATTCTTTCAAATCCCAATGCAAGAAGGCAGATTTAACAGCCATATGATGGAACTCCCATTTATGTGAGGTAGCAAGGGCTAGAACAAGGTAGAAGGAATTCATTTTGGATATGAGGGAAAAGGTTTCATTGTAGTCAATACCTTCAACTTGAGAGAATCCTTTGGAAAATAACTAGGACTTATGTTTTTGAACACTTCCATAAGATGAATACTTAGTTGTATACACCCATTTACATTTGACAAGTTTTCTTCCTTTTAGAAGAGTTACAAGATCCCAATTATCATTCACCATTAAGGAATGATATTATTCATTCATGGTTATGTCCCAATCCAGATGGCCAAAATCTTCTGCAAATGTGTCTGGATCATGAGTCTTTGAAACTAGAGACAAAATAAAGGAGACATGTTGGAACTGTGAACGTCTCCATTGTTGATTTGTAGGATCACCGACAAGATGAACAACTACTTCTCAAGTTGAAAAAAACCATCTAGGAAGAAGTGGTGCTAGTGTAGGTTCATGTTCAATGGAATCATTTGGAGGAAGGTGAGTAGGTAGAGGTGAATTTTCATCCTCCCTGTCATTATCAAAAGAAGAAACTAGAATAGGAACAAAAGATGGCACAAACGTCGAAGATGGCTCATAGGCCAAAGATGGCACAAATGTCGAAGATGGCTCGCAGGCCAATATATTTTCATCAAATTAAACATCTCTTCTAAAAATTATTTTAGTGTAATGAGGTTCAACAAGTCAATAACCTTTGACATCTTTAGAATATCCAACAAAAATGCATTTCTCGCTTTTAGGCTATAATGATTTCCTTTTTTCTTAAGGAAGGTGAGCCCATGCTTCACCACCAAATACACAGAAGTGGCTTACATCTAGTTTAAGTTCATTCCATGCTTCTCCACATGTTATATTTTTTAAATCCTTTGTGGGAGTGTGATTTACTATGTAATTGGCACAATTGATGGCTTCCACCAAATAATGAAGGCTTAATCCGTTAGAATGGATCATACAACTAGTCATTTCCTTTAATGTGCGATTATTTCTCTCAAAAACACCATGTTGTTGTGTTGTATATGGAAAAATATGTTGCATTTGAAATTCCTATGTAGTGCAATGGGTTGTAAACTTGTTGTTCACCTATTCCCCACCATCATTTGTTCTTAACCTTTGTATTTGATGTCCATATTGTTTTTCAACAAGGGTCTTGTAGGCCAAAAACATGTCAAAAATGTCACTCTTAAGTTTTAAGAAGAAAAACCAAGTGCATATGTGGAAGTCATCGAAGAAATTTAAGAAGTACTTGCACCTAGAGAGAGAAGGAGAAGAAAGTGGACCCACAAATCTCTATGAACAATAATAAAGTTACCAACTTAACGAGAACTCTCCAGAGTTCTCACTGTTTTAGAGGTCTCATTGAGTGGCTATTTTTACCCCCAAATAAAAAAGTGGTACTACTGGTAGCACTCATTTTTTGGGCAGTGGTTAAAATATCGACTTGTTTGAAATCACGACCTTGGCAAGAACCTAAAATCTTAAAATTGACTCTCAAATAGAAAAGTGATGCTACTGGTAGCTCAATTTATTTTAGAGTTAAAATTACGATTAATTGAAACCGTGGGCTCAATTGTTGGTACCATTGTAGATTAAAAACTTAAATTTGGTTCTTAAATTGTCACTTGAAAATTTATTTATTAATTAATTCTATTTTTAAAAATTTACATTAGAAAATAAATAAAATGGAGAAAAATATCTCCGCAACAATTTTGTTTTAAAGAAAAAAACCCTTTAAAAATAAAATAAAAATGCATGGTCCAATTTTTAGAAAAAAATTAAAAAAAATAAAACTAAATTGAAAAAAAATAATCTTTTAAAATATCCAAAAGGACAAATTTTATTTTAAAAAAATGTATAAAAGAATGCTAAAATAATTTTGTTATGCTTCCTCAACGTCTTTTAAATAATTTTTGTTTATTTTATAATTTTTCTTCAACATCTCTCTCTAACAACTATTATTTTTATTATGTTTAATCATAATACCAACATACTCTTTTATATCATTCTTATAGCTTATAGCTGATTTGTCATTGATGATGGGTGGAATGTCCACTTGAAACACCGCTCTTTTCAAAAACTCAGACACTGTTAAATTTACCGAATATCCACGGGCTATAATACAAACTAAAACAAATTAAAAGAAAAAAACAAACAAACAAAAACATTTAAAAACATTTTTTTAACAGTCGTTGGAAAAGTTTGTATTAATCAAAATTCTACAGCCTAGGATTGTAGTGAGAAGTTATAATATGGTAATCCACCATGTGTTTGTTGCTCAAAAGAGTGATATATATCTTAGTAGAAGTTACTACAAAAAAAAAAATGAGTATCCTAAGTATTCAACATTTTTCCAAAAAAGTTATAAGCTTGCTTGCAGAATTCCTAACTAAGTGTTCCAGTGAGATTGTCATTTACTAAATGTTAATATGATTGTGAACAATGGTACCCGTTTCTTCCGCTTCCTTTGCTTCCTTGTGACCATTTTATAGGGGAGGTTGTGGATTTTGAACCAATTCAAGGTTAGATGAAGAAAATTCCAGCTGCAACCACTATGGGTCGATGGTGGGGGTGGGTGTCTTTTTTCCAAGATGAGTTGATTGTTGGGTGACATGTAGGGTTTGTAGGGATTGTACCTGAGAAGAGAGCATGTCCAAGTGCTACTTCTGTAAAATCGTTGTGTCCGTTAACAATTCAATTTTGATTTGAAGGCTTCTCTTAGTTTTTTTATGCTCTTGTAGGTGGATATGAAGAATCTTTGCTAACCCTTTTAGGGCCTTCTCATAACTCCATGTTGACCGAGCCAACAATTGTGTTATGAGTAATGAACCATGATGAACAAGAGTGATTCCTCTAAATGAAACAATCCCACCTTGGATGAGCGTAACAGTAAGTGGGAATTGATTACCTAGAGTGGGGAAAAAGTAGATCATCATCTAGGGGAGGGAGAGGATCATTCACACTATCCTACCTTCGTGCGAGTAACATACGATGTTGATTGTCAGTTGTTGCCATGGATTTGTAATTTGTGAGTATTGGTGTAACTTATGGGATTGGAGAATCGTGAGATGAGTCTATTAGATAGAAACCCCCAACCTTTTTAACCACGACCATATTGTCTCTTTTATCTGCCTATCCATTGAGCTCACGAAGCACATCGAGCCATGCAATTTGCTGAAATTTCTTGCATAAATGCCTTTCCCTTTATAATATCAATGTTAATTGGAAGTCTGAGAGCAGGGACCTCCCCCTCCTATGATGGATAATGAGAAGACAGTCACCTAGAATGCTCATTTATTTAAACTACACATCCATTGCTAGTTTCAGGTCCATTATCCATATTATCTTGCTTGATTAATTGTCATTTTTCCTAGACTCCATTCGTATGATTGTGTTGATTTTCTTATAGGGTCATTTTAATTATTTTTAATGTAAATCAAAAAAATAGAATTAATTAATAAATGAATTTTCTAGCGATGATTTAGGAGTCAATTTTGAGATTTTAATTTGAGATGGTACCAACTGTCGATCCCTTGGTTTTAATTAAGTCGTAATTTTAACTAAAAAAAACTGGTGCTATTGGTAGATTCACTTTTCTATTTGAGGGTCAATTTTAAGGTTTTAGGATTTTTTCAATGTTGTGAATTCAAACAAGTCAGGATTTTAACCACTTCCCAGAAAAGGGGTGCCACATATAGTGCTACTTTTTTATTCGGGGGTTGATTTTGGTGTTTTGGTCCAAAAATATGGGTTTTTTTGCCATAGTTCTCGTTTTGAGGTCACGGTTCTTGTTAAATTGGTAACTATGTTCAATATGCAACAGGGCCAAGGTGTGTCAAGAGGCACAGATTTTTCAAAACTGTCTAGATGACATTTTCCAAGAACACAAATGACACAATCACCATCTTTGCAAGAAACGAGAGGAAGACCAGTCACCATGTTTTAATTACATAGTTGTTGCAATGAGAGATCATTTAGATGAAGAAACTACTCATGGAAAAGTTTTCTCAGGTCATCGTTATGAGCAACAAAAACTGATGGAAAAGATGATGACCCAACGTTGTCAAATTTGTACAACCTTGTAATATCTTCAACAATTCCAGTTGCTAGAACATGCTTAGGATCTTTTAAATCCTTGCTTACAAATTGGTGAGGTGAAAACTTTGTGGTTTAACCTTCACTTGAATGAGTGATTTGATATACTAATAGAAGGTTGCAGGAAAGACCTGGAACATATAATGCATTGTTGAAATGACCATTATCTACCTGACATGTTCTAGAACTTATAATACAAAGAGATATATAATCACCAACAAATATTTGTTTGGTGTTACATTCATCAATAACATAAAAAATGGTGTTATCCTTAGCCGTATGATAAGATGCTCCATAATCAATAAGCCACTCATTAAAATAAGAAGTAGATGTTGTATTGAAGGAGAAACTAGAAGTAGAAAGTGCATACCCATGAGAATAAGAGTGAGAAGAAGAAGAATCAAGATTGGTGTTGTGATTCTTCATCGTTGCTTCTAAGGATTCCATATTTTTAAAACATTTAGACTCCATATGACCATCTCACTCACAAAATTTGCAATTCTTGTAAGTCTTCTTACTTTCATTTTAGGTCCTTTGTCACCATTGGGAGTAGAAGACGACTAAGAAGGTTTGGGACCCTTGTTTTGTTTGTTGTTATTATGAGGATGTTTCTTATTTGAATGTTTGGTTTTGTCTTTTTGTTGGGCCACTAAGGCTTTGTTAGATGTACTTGCAGTGCTTATCACTCTAAATTGTGAGAGCTCATCTTGATTTAATCAAAGAATCACAAAAAAAATCAAGAGTGGGAGCTTGGTAAGAACCCCCTAGAGTTTCTTTGATGGCACAATAGATCTACAAAAATATAATATGCACTACCAAGCTTAGAAAGAATAACATATATGCATTGGTCATCCATCATATCTATTTTACAGTCTTTAAGTAAAATTCTAAGTGTTTTGAACTTAGATAAATAATCTTCAATGCAAGGGAAATAAATAGGACTTAATGTCATTAATTGATTTTCAAACTAGTGGGCTCAAATCAAATTGTGTTTACCAAATATGGATTCTATCTTATCCTAGGCTTCATCTGGGTCATCAAATCCTTGAAGGTGAAATTGCATATAAAGAGAGATGGGCATTCTTATTAATCCATGTGTTTCCTCATTTTTATTATCCCATTTAGCTTTCTTTTCGTCGTCAGTGGGGGTTTGTTATTTTCCTAGGGTAATCTGGTACAATCCTTTACTTCTTAGTACATCCTCCACTTGGGATTTCCATGAGAAGTAGTTGGTACTAGTAAGTAAAAGATCACTTGAAGAAGCCATATTAAAATATGCAAATAATATGGATTCAAAAGATCAAACTGATAATCTATATGGAAATATTTAAAAAAAAACATGTTATTTAAAAAAAATGACATTGAAAATAGATTTCAGATGTGAAAATTATGCCCTTTTTAAAAATGTCATAAACAATATCCAAAGCACCATGTGTCAGGTAGAAGTTGTCCCACGTGGTGATGCGTGCACAATGAGGTGGATGAGTAATTTATTTTCCCTCTTAACTTTACCTATAAGCTCACTTTTACAAATAAATTACTTAATAAGTGACCCATTTTTATAGCATAAGTAAAAATCATTTTTACAATGAAGTTACTTTATAAATTAAAGTTGCATGTAAAAAGTAACTAGAAAAGAAATATTAAAGTTACTTTGTAGTGATTCACTATTATAATGTAAGTGAAATTCACTTTATAATAAACTTATGAGATAATTCAAGTTTGCATAATTTTTTTCAAAAAGTAACTTAAAAAAGAGTCTTGAACTCAAGACTTCTCATTAAATAAGAGTTGCAAGGCAACATAGTCCCTTGGCAGGTTTAAAACTTGATAATAATAATGATTAAAAACCTCATATGCATAATTAAGTTTATTATTTAAATTTTATTATTAAAAGTTAGTGAAAATAATTTTTAATATTAATATTTTTATTATAATTATAATTGATTATTAAGTTAATGAAATTAATTGTTCCTATTAATATTTTTATTATAATTATTATTGATTATTATTATAACTATATTTAGTATCATTATAATATTAATATTAATATTCATTAGTGAAATTAATTTTTACTATTAATTTTTTCATTAAAATATAATTGATTATTAATATTACTATATAATATTATGATTGTAATATATTATTCATATTAATATTCGTTATATTTAATACTTTATATATTGTATAAAATATTGCAATTAAAAGTGGGTGGTTGACGGAAACAACTCACACTTACCGGCAACCCGACGTAAACAGTGGCCAACCCATGAATAAAATTTAACCCCCATCCATCTTAACCAATAATTACAATTGTTTTGACCTAGTTGACGGTAAAGCTGAATTTATTACGGTCCATTATAACGCCACATGCACACGTTTCACCCATGATGCGGAGCAACAAAGTGATAAGTTTCTAAATTTCAACCGAGTGAGTAAATGCGATGGAGGAGTAGAGCGAAGACCGAGGAATAGATGAAGATCAATGGTGTGATTTTATTGGAGAGGGAGAGAACCATTGGGTCGACCGAAATAGTCGATAATTGGAGGGTGGTGGGATTTCGGCCTTGAAATGAAGTCCTGCTTGGGGTATATACAAACCAAATCTTGATCTTTGGGCCCGTTCATGCTTCGCTCGTGTGTATTTTTTAGCCCAAATTTCGAGGTTCATTCTGAGCTTTGATGTAAAATCAAGTTTGCTGGTTTTTTTAAGATTTTCTGCATGGCCAGGTGGATTGAGTAATTAATTTAAATTCTTGAACCATGTGAAGGCTACAATAAGGCCTCAAACTTTTCAATCAATGAGAGTTTAAAAAATAAGTTATTTTATAGATTAAAAAATAAAAAATTGTATTTCTTATGTAGAACATTAGGTTTCCCATAGAAATTTTTTAAGTCAATAGAAATTAATGTCAAATCAATAGCAAACTCATTACTATAGTCCTGCTTTGGCAGGGACTAATAAAACAACTTTCAACTAAGTGAGCTAGTGAAAAATATATAACAATTTTAATGAAAGAGGACAACGGTTTTTTTTTAACTCTTTCCTCGACGTGTGTGCTTACTCCAAAAACTATTTTTTTTCTTGGAAAAAACTTCAACACATGCTTACCTGGCATCAGGCCAACTCATATCCCTTCTTTTCCAAAACACTGTTGAACAACTCTTTGAAAATACTCTTGTATAAAGGCCCACACGCCCTAATCCATTACTGCACGTGTGTACATGCTGGTTGACCCAAAACAGCCCGCATGGACTGACAAAAGCATGAAAAAGGGAAAGTTGCCGATGGAGCAAAAGGCTATGGGTGAGTTAACTGAAACTCCCAGCCATGCATGGCTGAGGGTTCGTCCAAATACCTAGCTCCTTTTAGCCTATAAAAGAACGGGTAGGGGTACCATTTGGAAAAGAAAAAATATAGCAAAGAAACTTTGCCCATTTACGTATTCCCATTGTCCCAACCCTTTAGCCTTTCCTTGTGCCAAAGGATATTCAAAGAAAAGTAGTTGAAGGAAAGAAGAAGAGGAGCCCAGGATCAGGTTCGAGGAGTGGTGGCCGGTCTCAACTTTTGTAAGTTGACTCATTCTAAGTAATAAAGAAAATGCTTTTCCCGTCCAAATTCATGAATTGTTTATAGTTTGATCAGTATATGTTTGGATTTCTAACCCGTTAGTATATAAGTAGTATGCATGCATAGTTGTTTCTTTTCTTGGATGCAGGTCAGCTTTGGAAGGAGTATTGCGAACAAGTAATCAAGAACAACGGAGGATCGACATCAAACGCCGGGAACGAGGTAGGTTTATCTTTCCATGCATTTACTAAGAAAAGGGGATTTAAATCTAGGGATGAAGGTAGAAAGTAATTTTTATTCGGTCATATCTGCATGCAAAGTCTAAACTCTATTTGCTAGTACATAGGGAGATTTTCCCAACAACAGAATTGGTGACCATACTGGGGAAACTCTCTAGGGTTCCTGGAATTTTATTTAGTTTTTGGGTAGTCTTACAGACCAGTTTTTCTTGCCTGTTTTTTCTTTTAGTTTTTGTAAGGTCTGAGCTAGCAGGGAGTTTGGTTTTCCATACAAGCTTTCCCTGTCTTTTCTTGACTGTGTTTCTCAGGACCCACAGAGGTACACACGGCCTACACAAGGTTTGCACGCATGTACCCATGCCATGCCCTCTTACAGCCCGCGTGTGAACGCTAGTTGTAGAAGTAGTAGTAGCGTGTAGAGTTCAGAGAACTTCAGAGGCAGTCATCCTCTTCCCTGTCAGAATCACACATTCTCAGAGGGTTTTCTGTAATTCTATCCGAGTCTTGTTTGCTAGAAGTTCTATCTTAGATTTTTTTTGCCTTATCATTTTTTTCCTTGCGTTATTTGTTTTTCTATTAGAAAGAGTGTCCAAGCCTTCAATGGATCCTAGTTATCAACATCAGTGGTCTCTTCCTGGTTTGGTCTGTCTGTTTTCATTTTTTCTCAGAGTTTAGATATACACGTGGCCTGTACAAGGTCAGAAAGCGTGTACATGCCCTCTGTCTCTATCCAGCGTGCATTCGCACACATGCTGTAAAAGTGACAGTCGCGTGCTTGTACATGATACTTGTTGTTGAGGGTAAGGCATCCATCATTTCCCTTGATAAGAATTATTCCTCTCAGCCAGTGTTTGAATCTTTGTCTGAGCAGTCAATAGCTTAAGATTAATCTTATAATTAGCTTGCTTTTTCTCATTTAAAAAGTTGTCAGAAAAATAAAAGAATTTTCACGGTTTTTAGACAAGTGTGAGAGTCATTTTCTTTTAAAATTGCTAGTGTGTGATTTTTCTTTAGTCTGATTCTTTGCAATCTATGATTAGGCCAGAATTTTTTTTCTTGGTTTTTGCTTGTCGGTATTTTTCCTTTCGTGCTTTACTAGCATTTAAAATAAAAATAAAAAATCTCTTTTCATTTTCTTGTTTGGTTGAAGAGTGTGTTTCTGCATCATTAGCCAGGGAAAAGTCTTTTATTTAATAAGTTTTTGCAGTTCACTTAGATCATAAGTAGCTCATATTCGAGTGAAAATCCTTTGAGTTTGCTGTCCAAAATCTTAGAAAAATTAAAAATATTTCTTTTGAAAAGTTGTTGAAATTTTGCATTTAGTAAAAGTTTTGTTTCCAGCTTTTTCATTCATTTTTTGCTTTCACATTTTACACATCATTAGTTTCACCCTCATACCCCTTGACGTAATACAAAGCCATAAAAGTAACGCTAAATTTAAAATCTACTAGACCTTTATGTTTGTAGGGTTCACTGACTAGTTCAGGACTAGGGCCTTGGATTAGGTTGGACATGAAACTCTTCAAGGTCATTTAAAATCAAACATTGGAGTCTGAGATAGGGAGTGTCTAAGTCCAGTGTCATGAAAGTTATCCGGGACCCCCCTCTAACACAGGGGATAAACATGAGGTCGCGTGTGGAAAGGTAGCGGAGATAACCCCTCTAAAGCTTGACCAATCGTAGTGGAGGACACATATAGAAGGCTTGTTTTTGGATTCCGTCGTTTGCATTTGCCACGGGGCTTCGTGGGTCTCGAATCCATTCGAGGTCCTCAGTTGTCTTCCGGAACATTTTCTCTCGATACCCTTGACAAGTTTCGGGCTTGATACCCTGCTCATTGTGGTCTACCCGACTTTCGACTGTACCCGCCTGGTGACTGTTCGTGCCCTGGCAACCTAGTTGCCAATATTTTTAGTGACATACACAAGTGATTGCGGGGGTATACCGCAGTACCTAGGATAGAAATCAGGCCACACTTTGCAGAGTATACCCGGAGGGTGCTTCCATGTTCGAGTTGCACTTGCACCGGTAAGTTTCTCTAGTGTTGATTGTTGTAACTGTTCTTCCAATTAATTTAATGTTTGCTTGTCTTATCTTTTAGGGACCTTTTTTTTTAGTGTGTGTTACTTTTGAACATTTAGACTACCTTAGAGTGTCTTGGATCCTCTCACACAGTGGGGGATCCCGAGCTCTGCCAGTCACGAAGGCTTCTTGGCCTGCCGCCGATTACACTAGAGCCACCCCCGCCACCATTAAGGAGAAAGCTAGACCAACAAGGGTCTTTAGAAGCGACCAGGTTACAAACCATTGTGCCCGAACAACCCCTGGAGGAATCGACCATTTTGGACCTTGAAGCAACCGCTCTTGGCTCAATTAAAACCCCAACCACTAATTTCTTGGCACCTTTCATTGTACCAATTCAATTTTACGAGTGCCAGACAGTGTCGCATACAGCAATGGAAACAAATGTCGTTACTCCTTCTAGGAATTCTTCAATTCCCACCATGGTTGTCACCACGGGAGAGCTTTCATCTCCTAACCCACCGTCGTCGGTCTGAGCCATCATGATCTCGACCGCAACTACTTCCCACAATGGTTTGATCCCGTCTTTGGCAGTGGCCACAACCCCTTTCACACCAAGTGCGATAGGCCCTCCATTCTCATATGGGATGCCTAGTTCAGGTACAAGTCCTGTACTTTCCTACTCAACTTTACAGACTTTGGGTCTAGGGGCAGGGAGCTCTAGCGCTCCTCTGCAAGGTCACATGGGGGGCACTCCTATCCCTTTTAATGATTTTCCTTATGGAGGAGGTCATATCCCTCCTTTGTCCCCTTCACTCAGTGGATTGCATCAGTAATACGTCGGACATCCTACACACAATAGTTTATTTGGAGCGGGGAGTCAAGTACCACCTTCGTATAGTATGCCGGTAGGTTTGACACCATTTTCTTGGAACGAAACATTTGGTAACAACACCTTCTCGTCAGCCACTTTCCCGACTGGGGGCAACCCCATTTTTGGAAAATCTACTCCTGCGCAGGGTACTATTCCTGCACAGGGGGCAAACCTAGCAGGACCTTGGAATTCAGGGTAGGGATCCGTTCCCTCCTCCGAAATGTCGATTTGGGGTAATTCTTTCCACAATCAATGGAACCCCGGACAAACTACTATGCCTATCCCCATGCAACCGGCATGGGGTAATCCCTCCCAAAGTCCTTTGAATATAATGCATGCCTAACCATCTATGTCCTATTTTGGAAATCAGTCGATGATGTCTCCACATATGCAAAATCCTTATGCTGGCCAGGGTCAGAGCCATGGTTTCTACCAGAATCTCGGCCAGCAGCCAAACTTTTCTTGGCAACCTGGTGCCAGTCAAACTCCAGGTCCCTTTTTCCCAGGTTATCAGCAGTAACCCAAACTACTATTCATGGCGACTTTACACTTGCCAAATTTGACAAGGTTGTTGAATGACCCTATTTGTCATGATCCGCGTTGGCCTCCTATGCCAACGAAGTTGCCTTCGGACATTCCAAAGTTTGAGGCAAGCCTAACGAAGATCCAGGTGATCATGTGACTACCTTCCATCTTTGGTGTTCATCTAACTCATTGAAAGATGACTTTGTACAGTTGCGATTGTTTCAACGTACTCTCATTGGGAGTGCTGCGAAATGGTACATTGAGCTCGATCGCTCAAGATACTCTTCTTTTGGTGAACTAGCGATGGCTTTCCTGAACCATTTCCAATTACCTGTGAGATACAACGTTGGAACAGAGTTGCTCGCCAATTTCGAATAGACAACAACAGACCATATCTCTGATCACATCTGAGAATGGAGACGTCGAAAGAGTTTAATCAAGGTACCAGTCCCACCAGCATTCCTTCTTGAGTGGTTCCTTAAGTCTTTGGTCCCACAGTTATCCAAAGACATTGCGACGTCAGGAGTTTTCTCCAAAGAATACACCATCATGAGGGCTCAACAGTTTGAGCTCATCTTTTCTCAGTTCGGTTTATTATACAACATCTTGCCAGATGTGCCACGTTCAATACTGGATAAAAATATACAGAGAGTTGGACCACATGTCGATGGTATTTTCAGTTCAACACAAACAAAGCCTGCTAAGCAATTGACCAAGTAGTTGCAATAGTTATCCATAAAACACATAGCGGCCAGCCAAACTATTGCTTTGGTTGCTCCCTCTACCAAAACGTCGGAAGTACACACAGTACAATCGACTAACCCAAAGGCCACCCGGTAGCTTGAAGGGAAGAAAAAACAATGAAATAAGGGTAAGGGGGACAAAAAACCCAACAATAATGTTGATGGGGACAACACTGAAAAATGGAAGGCGAGGTATCCATGCAACTTGTGCATGGAAGAACACCCAACCCATCTATGTCCTCAACTTGCAGAGGCCCAAAAGTTTGTCACACAACAACAGCAGCCAGTGTTGACTAATCCATTTCAACATGGGCAAAATCTAACTCAAGCCTCTGCAATCATGGAAGGGGGTAGCCAAATAAACCTTCCTGCCTCTGAACAACCCCGCATCTGCGAACGTATATATGGTTAGGGGTGATGCTTTCATATCAATTAGAGCCCATAATTATAGTAAGCCGAGTGCTTCTAAGAAGGGTAAAGAAGCTGATCTCCCATCTCTTCCTCTACAGATTGAGAAGACGTTGGGAGAAATGATGACATGCATTCCAAAAGGTGCATTTAAAAAAGCTTCTCATAATCCAAATGCAAGGGTCGCCCATAACTACTCTGTGGTGGAAGATTTATCACAAACCCCTTGTGCGATGTCTGCCTTGGAGGTCCTCCAAAGCTTCCCTGCTCAGAGGAAAGCCTTGTTAACCACTTTGGGCTCTACTGAGACTTGTAATCTGGGTACCATCATGTTAGATACAACCGACTTAAAACCTCATCTACCTTACCACGTAGCATTTCAGATAGTAGTGGCTTATCCCATGAAAAATTTTACTCGAAATATTTTTCACACGATGGTCGATGAGGGCGCATCAACATCCGTTATGTCATTGGCATGTTGGAAGGCCATTGGCCAGCCCATTTTGTCTCCATCACCTACTCTCCTCACTACTTTCGACGGTCAGTCATTCCAACCACATGGTATCGTTCCTTCTTTCCCCGTGCAGTTAGGAGAGAAGACCGTGTGTGTCGAAGTAGAGGTAGTTGATGCTCCCCTCGACTATAACCTCTTGTTAGGACAGAGTTGGACTTATGCTATGCAAGCTGTGGTTTCTACAGTTTTTCGGGTCTTGTTGTTTCCACACGAGGGTCGGATAGTGACCATCGATCAATTCTCTTTCTCCAGACCTGACCCAACTTTGGGGGCATCCACGGTCCTGATGATTGATAATCCTCAACCAGGTGTCGTCAACGTAGGATTTGGTTTGTGCACATCCTTGATGGGCACCTTCGATTACCCACCTCCTCACGACGATATCAAGTTTATATCCAATCACCATAAGGTTGAGATTTTTCAAGTTTCATCATTTTGCATGACTTACTTCGAGGATCCATGGATACTTCCTTCCCCATCAGCCACGATGGATGAGACAGCGCACCCAGGCATGTCCATGCCCTTGTTTTCCACTAAAGTAGTGTACTCTTTAGTCCAACAAGCTTCAGCTAACCCTAATCTGAATCCTGCACAAGAGTTAGATCCACTTCTAGAGCCTATTTAGGCTCAGGGTTCTCTCACTAACATTGATTCGTTAGACTTAGTCTTGCCTTCTGATGAAGCAGTAATCGAAGCAATAACTAGTCCGGACAAACCTTGGGAAGATCTTCATCACAGATCATATTTTCTCCCAGAGTTAAGCCAAATTGAAGCAGGAGAATTCACTGTGACCATGACGGGAGATCAGTCGTGTCCTATTAATCTCTTAGCTACACATGAAATTTATGTTGAGGGCAATATGGAAACTATCAATGAAACTATACCAATCAACATCTCCCAAAAACCTGGCGTCGTGGAGAACGTTTTTGTCGGGGCGAATTTCTCCCTCGAAGAGATTCAAATCTACACGGATCTTTTCAAAGAATTCTACAACATTTTTGCCTGGTCTTATGAGGAAATGCCAGGCATCAATCCAAAAATAGTTGAACATGAAATCACAACTTATCCTGATGCCAAGCCTGTTCGACAGAAGCTTCATTTAGTTAATCCTAAGAAAGTTGCAACCATCAGGATTGAGGTTGAGAAATTGCTAAAGGCAGGTTTTATCTATCCTATCCATTTGACCCAATGGGTGTCAAATCCTGTGTCGGTCAATAAAAAACAAGGCACGATTTGTGTATGTACCGATTTCCATGATTTGAACAAGGCATGTCCCAAAGATAATTTTCCAACACCATTCATCGACCAGATCATTGATGAATGTGTTGGTTGCGAATCCTTTTCCTTCATGGATGGTTTTTCAGGATATAATCAAATCCAAATCAAACCCGAAGACCAACACAAAATGACATTCATCTATCCTTGGGGTACATTCTCATATCGTAAGATGCCTTTTGGTCTTAAAAATGATGGAGCCACATTCCAGCGGGCCATGTCTTTTTCCTTTCATGATCTCAAGCATATAGTCGAGGCCTACCTAGATGATTTAGCATCACGATCTCGCAAGAGAACGGATCATCCCACACACCTTAGACTAATCTTCGAACGTTGTCACTACTTTAGGATTCGCTTGAATCCAAACAAGTGTAGCTTCTACGTAACTTTAGGACATTTTTTAGGTTTTATCATATCAACAACAGGGATCATGGTCAATCCTCTCAAGGTGGAGGCAATAATCTAGCTACCCCCCCCCAGGCACAATCCTTCAACTTTAGAGTCTACAAGGCAAGGCGAACTTTTTACAACGCTTCATCGCCAACTATGCCGAAATCACCAAGGGCTTTATGTGCTTACTGAAGAAAGACGTTCCTTTTTACTGGGATGATGTCGCTCAGTGCTCTTTTGATGCATTAAAACATGCCCTCACAACGACCCCTCTACTATGGCCACCTAACTATAATAAAGATTTCTTATTATATCTAGTTGTCGCAGAGTCAACCATTGGCATGGTTTTAGTTAAGGAAGATGATTTGTTCTCAGAATACGTGATCTATTACCTGAGTCGAGGCCTCATAGGACCGGAACTCAATTATTCTCATATCGAAAAACTTGCGTTGGCAGCAGTTCATGCTGTTCAACGGTTTTGTCATTATGTTCTGTTTCGCAAGACCACCGTCATTGTTGTCGTGAATCCATTCTAGTACATGTTGACATGATGGGTAATAGGTGGAAAAATTAGTAGATGGATAGTTATCCTCCAGGAATTTGACTTAGACTTCATTTCAGCAAATTCCAAAAAGTCATTGGTCTTCGCAGAGCTTATTTCGGAACTTCTGGTTGAGTCAGGTGATGTTGTGCCTGAAGAATCGCCTATCCCGGGAGATATGTTTTTGATCACATCTTCAGATCCCTGGTACATAGATATACTTATCTATCTCCAGACTTTGAATTGCCCCACTTCTGCTTCTCGGGATGAGCGTCGGTGTATACACCATCAAGCTAAGAATTATCTCATACTCGATGATACATTGTATCAGAGAGGTGTAGACTACATCTTACGTCGATGTCTCACACATGAGGAGGCAGTCATCGTGCTCAATGATTTCCATACTGGATCTTGTGGTGGTCATTTTTCTGGGTTGGCAACAACCCACAAGATTCTATGAGTAGGTTACTTCTGGCCAACACTTATCAAAGATTGTATAGAATTGGTCAAGAAGTGTCATCCGTACCAAATCTTCTCTCGAAAGATGAGGGCACATCCCGCTCCCATGTTTCCTGTCATCACAGTTGGTCCCTTCACCAAATGGGAGATTGATTACACTACTTGCAACCCCCCTTCAGCAAGGGGGCACCTCTATATCATCGTAGCTGTCGACTACTTCACTAAGTGGGTCGAAGCTATGCCAACGTTTAAAGATGATGGAGAGATTGCAGCTCTCTTTTTATTCAACTAGATCATAGCAAGGTTCGACGTCCCAAGAGAGACTGTTACTGACCATGGCAGTCACTTTCATAACCAAATAATGACCGAGTTAACATCAAATCTTGGCTTATGGAAAGAGCATTCATCACCCTACTACCCCCAAGCCAATGGGCAGGTAGAAGCTGTAAATAAAACTCTTAAGACTATTCTACAACGAACTATTAACTCAGCCAATTCAAATTGGCATTTGATGTTATACTCGACATTATGGGCTTATCGAACATTTGTTAAGACTGCAAATGGTTTCTCACCTTTTCAACTCGTTTACGGGCTGGAGGCAGTCTTGCCCATCGAATGTCATATCCCATCTCTAAAATTGGCAGTACAATTATTGACAGACACTTCTCCACTTGAAGAATGGTTAGTACACCTTGAGCAACGTCATGATGCAACCCTAGCCAACGAGGCTCACAAACATAAGGTCAAGTGTCAGTATGATAGGTCTATTCGTCATCAGATTTTCTCTGAAGGAAACCTTGTCCTGGTCTATGACCAAGATAAGGACCCCCTGGGGGCAGGAAAATTCAAACCCATGTGGTTCGTACCTTTCATCATAAAAGAGGTATTAAAAAAGGGCTCTTATCGTCTGGTTGATTTTGAAGGGAATTCTTTGGCAGATGTTAAGTGATTCCGAAGTGTTCATTGATGTTATCTTTCGTCAATATGGTAGATGTCAAGTGATTCTGAAGTGTTCATTAGGTATGCAGATGGTTCTAGTCGGCACACTCGAAGGCTTGCCTCTGCAGCTTGGGTAATCTTTACACCTCAGGGCCAGTTGTTATATTCCGGAGGTGTATGCTTAGGTGAAACCACGAATAATGTCGTCGAGTATAGTGCAGTTATTGAGTTGCTTCATGATGTCTTGTCATTGGGTATCTCTCATCTCCGGGTCTATCTTGACACTCAACTGGTTGTGTCTCAGCTAAAAAGAGTATACTAGGTTCATGATCCAACCTTACACCGACGATTCCTTAGGGTACGTCTCTTAGAACAAAACTTTGATTATATTACATATTTTCATGTTCCTGGGAGATTAAACCAAATTACAGATACTCTAGCTAATCAAATTTTAGATTGGCATCTTGCACACATATGAAAGAACATTGACATAAGCATGTAAATATATTTTTGCACACACGATCCATAAGACACAAAAGATAAAAAAAACATATATAACATCAAAAAGTAACCAGAGTACATAGATGGACGCAAGCGCCTCAAAAATAGGACCAAAAACGAGTCACAGGGCTTATGCCCTCAAAAAATATATACAATTAGTGCTCGTGGCACGTAAAAAGTCTAAATAGGTTCAGGGCCTATGGGCCCTGTTATAATAGTCCACAGCATGGGATAAATGCCTAAACAATCAGACCCACGTCTGAGGTGCCCCCACTACATGAGGCTACATGGATGGTGGCAGGTCCTCTATCTCTGCCATCGAGATTGTGTGAGTGAGTGCAGTAAAGTTATGCTTAACTCATCTAAGTACCCTCTCAGCCTCCCTAGCTGGGAGGTTCCCTGCTACTGTTGGTCCCCCGGTAGTGGTAGTTGTGGCTTCTGGCCGAGGACGACACTTGTTCCGTGCATAATCGGTAGGTCGCACGAGTTCCACATCTGTATGCAACAAACGTATATCCATCAAATACTCTGGCATATAAAAAAAAATGATATATATAACAAAAAAGACATAAAAATTACATATACAACAAAAAACTACAAATGTGGAGACTTACCCATCTCCCCTCGCTCCTCACCAGGAGGCACGGGTATCTCAGGATCTCTAGAAAAGTCTATCACTGCATATGGGTAATCCTCGATCACAGGGATCTGTCGTGACAACCATGCAAAAAAGTCATCATTGAAGGACTCATTGGTCCTTCCACCACCCTGTCGCGGCAGCAATATTGCCCATCTACATATAGCATGAAAAGAGGCATGATGTCCTCGTACCACTTCCCGAGGACTAAAACTCAGAACTCTCTCAAAGAAGAATGAACACAGAATTGTCTCGAACCCAAAGTTCCTCTGTGTCCGTTGTTGGCAATCTGTCAATTTCCTCTTCATACACTCAAGTAGTGTGGTACTCCAGTCAAAAATCTGTGCATTCAAGCACTAGATAGCATAGTTCATATGTGCGCGAGACGCCTGATGCAAGGCTGTTGAACCGATAATCCGCATAATCAACAATAATATCACCTGCAACGATAGGTTTGTGATCTTACTGATGGGCACCTAGGAGCTCAAACAGTTAGTCCCAACCTCACAGTGTAGGGCTATCAAGTCCGCTATATTAAGCGGCCCCGCTGGAAACGTCCTGAAATTGACTGGTTCCCCTCTCCTTGAGAGGCCAGTCAAAAAATAGATATCCTCGGTGGTGGGCACTAGTGATTGCCCCTCTAGCATAAATGCCTCTGCATCAGGGTGCCAATAGTCAATCAAGGCATTCAGTAGCCTTGGTTGCGCTCGCATAAATGAACAGAAGAAGAACTTAAGAAAACCACATTGCATCAATGTGGCCATGAAATTCGTATCTCCCACAACCAACTCACTAATTGCTTCATACTCCCTTTCCCTCCAGTGGACATACATCCTGCCAAAACAACCAAGTTCAGGAGGGTCAGTGACTGCTGTTTAGTTCTTTTTGACAATAAAAGGGGGTCCACGCGTGCTGTCGAGGTAACAGTCCCGTGTACATGCAGGCAGGCTTTACTCTACCCAAGTGTACACGCGACCTATCCAGAGATAGCCCACGTGGACCTAGGGCTGACCTTTTAAAGGTCAACACCCACCCAAAAGACGAAATTAAAACGCAAAATCAAAGAATTGAATAGCTAGATAGGGGAGTTTGTACTTACTTGGTCCAAGTGGAGGTTCATTTCGTCCACTGCAGCTCCCGAAATCACCGTTTTTATCAAAGGGGGTCTTTTGGCTCCATAGTCAATTTCCAAATCAGCAATGGTGATAATGAGCTGCCAACTTCTATTTATAGATTTTTTGGCCTCTTTTTGTCACTTTTTTGGCCTCCCTTATCAGTTTCTTTATACCAAAAACCATTTAGAGTGATTCAGGAGTTATATGGGAGGGATTTGATCGGGTATTGGGACACTTTTTTTGAGTTTTGAGGAAATTTTGACGGTCCACGAAATTTTTTCCAAGAATCAACTTGAGCATATAGGTTAGGTTATTTCCTCGACTTTTGTGTCTCGTTGTCTTTTTCCTCTGCCATAGGATTGATCCCATTAGGTTGTGACACAGAACTATCATATCTGCTTTAGAAGTGTTGCAACTTGGCAATAGAGCTTACTAGAACATGGATGCCCTAGGTAGGTCCTGGTTGCATTAAGGTGTCCATGTCGTCTCAAAAACACTGTAGGCTCGGGAGTCCTTATAGTCTTTCCTGAATATGAGTTTGAGCCTCATTTGCATGATTCTTCTTCGCTCTTGATCTCACCCTCAGGACTCCCAAAAAACAATGGGTCTTCTTTTAAGCCCTTTTCAGACCCTCTAAACATGAAAATATTGTCGAGCGATCTTGTGGCCTTTCACGCTCGTTAAACTGAAATTTGAAGTCACGTCTGTTCGACGGTAGTTTACCCCTTTTTCGGTCCGCACAGTCAACTGTACGAACAAAGGTCTACTCTATGGAACTTCCATTCTTTAGAAGAGTACTCTCAAGTATAATTTTATCCCTTTTTCGGGCCCAAGGGACTAAACTTATGAAAAAGAAACCCCCACGGAGTCCATAGTTAAGCTCTTTTCAGAATCCCTAAAATTGAAAAGATCATCGAGTGACCTTATTCTTTCACATTCGTTAAATTGGTCCAGAAAAATATTCCTGACGGAGTCCATAGTTAATCTTTTTTCAGACTCCTTAAAAATGAAAAAATGGTCGAGTGATCTTGTCCTTATCACACTCGTTAAAATGGTTTTGAATCGACGTCTTATCGGTGCTAGTTTACCCCTTTTTCGAACCGACTAGACTATATTTGAAAAGGTACCCCAATGGAGTCTCCTTTTATGTTTTTTCAGACTCTCTAAATATGAAAAACCACCGAGCTTACCTTCTCTGGGCTCGTTAAACTTACATCGAAGGACGTTACCATTGTGTGTTTTATCAACCACGTTTGCATACCTTATACGCCAGCCTTGTAACAGTTTGCTTCTGCGTCTTAACACCTTTGGCCTTCGGAGGATTTTTCCCAAGTGTCATTCTACTAGAACATCAGTCTTGTCCTTATGCCTCGAGCTTGTATGTTTTCAACACTCGTTCCTCCTTTGTAACGTAATATTCCTTTCTTCTTTTTCCACAGTTATTGAAAAGAACAAAAAAATAAAATATACCCCAAAAAGAGGAAGGAAACATTATTTTCTTTATTGGCAACATAATGAGTTGGCCTTGGATAAAGCACATATGTCCATTTGTTCATCAGACTATGGGATGTAGTACGACCTTAGGAATATTTTCTCGCTATATAGAGTTGTGTCCTCCATAGTTTGGTTATCCTTCCAAACATATGTAGAGTTTGTGTTGCCTCCTGCTTCATAGACTTATGATTAATGAAATGTTGCCTAAGTCTCATTATTTGTCATGATATTATCCAAGGGAAGTTTGTCACCAAGCCTGAGTCGGCCCCTCTGCAATATGTCTCTTGTCCTCATGCCCGAACATCCTGAACATCCAATCAAGTCCTTGTTCGAAATCACTAAAGCCTTCAGTATGATCATCAAGATTATCAAGTCCATGACCGACGAGCCATCGAAGACCTCTGGGTAGTGCAGTGGTACACTCATATTACACTCCTACCCAAGTTTTGAAGATTTTGAATTTGTTGCTCGAGCTCTAAAGATCTCATCTCTAGCCATTAGGCCAAATCAGCTTTTGGAAGATGGATACTCTATATGTATATCTTTTTGATTTCGAGATGTAGCTCCATTGTGTATTGTTCGCGGCTACTCTTTATAGTTATTTGACATGGATCTACAGTGTACTTGATTGGTATCCATGGTTCTATTTTGTCCCGAGCATGGGTATGCATGCCTCGGTGAGACATTTGTTATTTTGTAGACGACACCTACTAGTTCCTGATCCTTGGGCTCACTCGTTCGACACATTAGTAAAGAATGGTAATGTATTTCAGCCATCAGATGCTCTTTTGACCTCACACATTAGGGGGCATCTGTTATAACCCTAAATTGCACCACACATGCTTACCTGGCATCAGGCCAACTCATATCCCTTCTTTTCCAAAACACTGCTAAACAACTCTTTGAAAATCCTCTTGTATAAAGGTCCACGTACCCTAATCCATTACTGCATGCGTGTACACGCTGGCTGACCCAAAACAACCAGCATGGACCGACAAAAGCACGAAAAAAGGAAAGTTTCCGATGGAACAAAAATCTATGGGTGATTTAACTGAAAATCTCAGCCATGCATGGCTGAGGGTTCGTCCAAATACCTAGCTCCTTTTAGCCTATAAAAGAAGGGGTAGGGGTACCATTTGGAAAAGGAAAAATATAGCAAAGAAACTCTGCCCATTTACGTATTCCCATTGTCCCAACCCTTTAGCCTTTCCTTGTGCCAAAGGAGATTCAAAGCAAAGCAGTTGAAGGACAGAAGAAGAGGATCCCAGGATCAGGTTCGAGGAGCGGTGGTCGGTCTCAACTTTTGTAAGTTGACTCATTCTAAGTAATAAAGAAAATGAATTTCCCGTCCCAATTCATGAACTGTTTATAGTTTGATTAGTATATGTTTGGATTTCTAACCCATTAGTATATAAGTAGTATGCATGCATAGTTGTTGCTTGTCTTGGATGTAGGTCAGCTTTGGAAGGAGTATTGCGAACAAGTAATCAAGCACAACGGAGGATCGATATTAAACGCCGGGAACGAGGTAGGTTGATCTTTCCATGCATTTACTAAGAAAAGGGGATTTAAATCTGGGGATGAAGGTAGAAATTAATTTCTATTCAGTCATATCTGCATGCAAAGTCTGAATTCTATTTGCTAGTCCATAGGGAGATTTTCCCAACAACATGGGGTTAGATCTCAGTTAACTTACCTGGAAAATGCAATTTTTCTGTTTGTTTTTTATTTTCTGAGCTTACATAAAGCACAGAGCAAAGAGTATACACAAAAAAGTAAACACTTTCTGCTATGTTTATGATTTATCGGGGTCGCACAAAGCACACGACAAAGAACAAACACAGACTAGAAAGAGTAGCAAGCCATAAATAAAAATAGAAAAACTGAAATACTATCTTTGCAATTTTTTTTTAAAAGGGAATATTCCAAGTTTATACCTCCAAATTTCACAAAAATGACAATATCTTGGGCAAACAAAAACATTTTCGAGTGAATTAAAAAATGTTTCCAACTAAAAGAAACACTCTAGACACAATGGAATAGTCTACTTAGCTTAGAAATGCATAAAAATATCAGGACCCATAAATCTTTTGTTGCATCTAGCTACAAAGATTCAGGATCTTGATCTACAATGAGAGTGGATCTTCAAATGGGATCGGATACCATGTTTGAAAAAATGGGGTATTCCCACACAATATGAAAAACTTCAAAAACTAATCATACAACCAAATCAAATATCAATTCACCAATGTTTTTATGTGGTTAAAACCATCGAAGAGGGAAACAATCCATGGCCCTGGCCAATGTGGCCACCTGAGGTAATATATTAATGCAAAAGAAAAATATTTTACAAGACAGTTTCTCACAATAGATCATCAACAAATGATCTTCCATGCTTTTTAAATAGAGATCATGGACCAATTAGGTGCTAAGCCACATATCAATATATTTGTTATGATCGAGGAGAATATGAGCCATAAGATCACTCTATGTGTAGAACATATCGTGACCGTTGGATTACATAAATACACATGCATACTAAAGAAACATACTTTTACCTAAACACATATTAAACCAAGTTGAACTTAACTAACTACTAAAAGTGTCTAAATATCCTAACAGAAACATAGAAAGAGAAGGAACACTACTACATTTGGAGTTATTTTTTGACATGAAATTAATGTTACAAATGTAGCATCGACTAGGAGTCAATATATGTGTATCTAATATTCAACACTCATCATGTTGAGTACATGTCAATAACCTACTAGTATCCACATTAAGATTTTTTAAGTTGATGTTCATATACATTGGTTAACCAATACTCCATTGGCATATAATTGACATAAGCTATATCGAATTAGTGTGGAGTTCCATGGTTATTAAAAATATAGAAGCCTAGGACATCACTTCATTGAAATCAAGGTGACTTTCAATGATTGTATATTCAATGTTGCAATGATGTACTTGAGGTCATTATTGATTTTTGACTTGGTAGGTGCCATGCCAACAAAATGATGATGTGTAATGTGACACATGGTAGGTTTCATGCTGGCCCTTTTCTAATGTGACACCTATTACATGGCATGTTACATGTTAGTTTTTTTTTAAGTGGTACCTACCATGTGTCACATTACATGTTAGTTTTTTTTTTGTCGTGGAAACTACCACATGGCAGATCAAGAAGGCTATAATAAACATCAATTAAGAGATGTCCAATCGATGCTCACACTGAACCTTTGACACAATTGCAACGTATGATATCATATATAATGTTGAATTAACATCATAAAAGTGATGTTTATGTAGAGTTGTCGATGCTAGTTAGACTTATGAGACCTAAATAACATTAAAATAATTTCAAACAATTGATGCCTAATTTTTTTGACCAAAAAAAAATCAATGTCGGGAGAGAGTTCAAGCATGATCCATATATAGTCACCTCATTAATATATACTATAGGGATGGCTATAGTTCTACTTACTAAATATAACTACCTCAATGATATAGATTATGCTAAGAACGAAATGAAATACAAAGAAAAATATAGCAGAAACACAAAAATACAGTGAAACTCGACTTCTATTAATGAATAAAATAGAAGAACATTGTAGAACACTAACTGGATAGAATGGGGTAGCTTATCTCTTAAGAGAAAGAGACATTGGCTACGCTTCATTCACAACAATATGTATATCACACTCCATTGCATACTTAAAGGACCTCCTTCACCTCGATTATATATGAGAGAGTGAGAGGAGAATAATTCCCATGATGCATGTGGGATAAATTGGTCTAAGTTTACAAAATTCCATAAGCATGTAAAACACTAGGACTTCCTAGGAGGTCACCCACCTCATTACTACTCTAGCCCAAGTGTGCTTAACTGCATAGTTCTAATGGGATTCAATGCATTAACACTGTAGGAATTACATTATATTACAAATGGAGATGGAATTACATTACATTTTCCATCAAAAGGGTGAATATCATGGTTTATCAAAACCAAAGGCTCATAAACATTTATTCAGTGGATAAGGTGGATGGATAATGAGATCCACCTTGATCAATCCTCTCTCCTTAGGAAGAAATGGTCCTGATTGTGTCAATTTCCCTTGGTTTATGGGGAAACTTTTGTTGAATATGAAATTTGGTGAGTCGCTTGCCCTGTTGAAGTATCTCTCTCGCTTTTTCTTGGCCTATGGAAGGATGTCATGAACTTTTTAGTGGAGGTGTTGGATCCGTTCAACAAATCTGGTTGCATGATCTACCTTAGTATGAGTGTGGGAAGACTTTGTCAGTGAATATGCAACGATAAGAGATATCAATGGGGGTTAATGGTTGGAACCCCAAGCACAACTGAAAAAGGGTCATGGTCAATATAGATATATTGAACATATGGAAGACTCTCATTCTCTAGAAGGGGGAATCTATAGATTGAAACATTGGGTAAGGGAGCACTGGGAACCAAGTCAATGGAATGCAATACATGGTGTTGTAGAGGCACCCATGTAGATGAAGAAAAAATATCTTCGTGGTTCTCTACAATCTTGTCGACTTGCTTTTGTTGGATAGAAAGGTCTTGGGTCAAAGTTGTAGTGGTTGCTATGACCTTCTCTTCACCTTCTAACTGGATCGTGAAGAGGGAAAAAATTGTGGTATGAGAGATTACTTTGTGACATTGTTTTTTCAAGATAAATGAAGTAGCAGTAGTTAGAGCTACCTCTGGTACCCTGTAGAGATGACCTCCAAAAATAACAATGACACTACAGGGATGAGACTCATAGATAGTGTGACATTTCCACATATATGGTTTTCCTAAGAGAACATCATAGACTTCAAGTGGGGAAACATGACACAATACCTCATCCTTTAAGGGATTGATATCGTAGGATAAGCGACACTAGTGGCTAACACAAATTTCTTGTCTCGGGATCAACCATCTGATGATGTATGGTTGGGGGTGTGGCATCATTGGCAACTTCAATATCTTGACAAACTCAACTGAGATTAGGTTCTTTTGACTCTCGCTTTTAACAATGAAATGAAATGGGGTCCCCTTTACCCAGATCTACGAGTGGAAGAGGCTCCCCCCCCTCAGGCTCCTCTGTTTCTTCTGGCTTTATTTTTGGGGTTGTGATGGTAGCATCGAGTTCTTCATTGATGATACACTTCCCTTTATTATGCTTTAAATCAAAGTAAGAGTTATATTTTGATTCTTTTTCTTTGAGCTTGACCTCTAATGACTATTTCGAGCGATATTAATCAGTGTTGTGCAAAGATATTTTGTGGAACTCACACCACTTTTCGATGTCCTTCTTAGACTTCCCATCATCCTTCTTAGTTGGTTGCTTGGAATAATTTTCTTGATATTGAATCTCTTTTCTTTTTCTTTCATTCTATGAATTAGGGTTACCTTTTCCATGCTTATGTTATGGTGTATTTGCAAACCCGAACTCCCTCCTATTCCACTGCTTGAATTTCTGCTCAATTTTGACTGCATATCGATAATAAACTCCCAATGAGGAGATGTCCCAGAAATCCGTCTCTGTTTGAATGTACCCATGCAAACCATTGTGGTACTTCAAAACTAGGTGTCACTCAAAGTCTTTGATACCTAGTTTTAAGTGCAAGGTATGCAAGAGGTTACTGTACTTCGACACCATTTGGTCTCTTTTCTGGTGTATAGTCGTCCATCTCATGTACTGGTCATCATAGTTTTTGACAAGGTAGAACTCCTCGTTGAGGGAATCTACAAATGACTCCCAAGTGGGTTCTCTCTTGAATGGAGTAGATTCATCCATGGTGTACCTCTCCCAATAACCTTCCCACTAAGATTTGACATGGGGAAGGGATTTAAGGAGCATGGAGGTGATCTTTTTGCTCTTAGAAATTGTTTGGATAGAGTAATGACCTTCTAGTAGATTCAACCATTTTTATAGAATATTTGCATTTATCTAGCCTTCAAATAAGGGGATATCAAACTTGACTTGTACCTTGAAGGGTGTCACACCTCCGAAATGACTGCATCTTGAAGATGTCTCAGTCACCATTACTAGTCATTGAAGGATATGAGTGATGTTGTCCATCATCTCGTTCGTCTGTCACATGAGGGATTCCTTGAGCACTATATTGAAAGGATATCCTTCTTCTCCATCTCTCCTTTCTTCCACCATGGGAGGTTTTTTGGGCTAGTGAGAGCAGTTGTCCTGAAGCGAAACTAGATCTAGACCCAACTCTCTATACCCTGACCTCGTAAGGGACATGCTTTGAGAAATGATAAGACACAGACTGCTTTGATACCACTGATTCAGATTATGCTAAGAATGAAATGAGATACAAAGGAAAATATAGCAGAAACACAAAAATATAGTGAAACTCGACTTATATTAATGAATAAAACAACAAAACTCTGTAGCACACAAATTGGCTAGAATGGGGTAGCTTATATTTCAAGAGAAGGAGATGTTGGTTGTGCTTCATTTGCAACAAGCTTTAAAACACACTCCATTACATGCTTAAAGGACCTCCTTCACCTCGATTATATATGAGAGAGTGAGAGGAGAATAATTCCCATGATGCATGTGGGATAAATTGGTCTAATTTTACAAAATTTTATAGACATGTAAAACACATGTAAATTTTATAGACATGTAAATTGGTCTAAGTGGATCTCAGTGGCCATCCATGTAAGGTGGATGGCCACTGAGATCCACTTAGATTAGTCATATATAATATTTATAGTTAAGAAACCTACAACTACTAATGGGTATGC
>JZKD02S1676329.1:210124-225818 GCA_000966675.3 Picea glauca | reverse complement strand
TCAAACTCAACAATGAAGAAGCCTCTAGCACAAGGATGAATGAAAGCTTGTTGTTGCATGATAGGGATCCAGGTAGCAGAGATCCAGTTGTTAAGATCTACTAACTTTGGCCAAAAACCATTAAAGTGACAGACCAAACTCACAGATCTGTAATATTCCTCCTCTTCATCAACATCTTTTCCCATGGGATTGACAAGAGACGAGGCTTCCTGAACTAGGAGAGATGGAGAAGATGGACCAAATTCCCTCTGAACAATATCTCGAAAAGAAGCTCCATACTATAAGATAGGACCCATCTTGGACAAAGAAATGGAAGGAACATCCCCATGACTTGGGGTTATAGCAACAACAAAAGAGGCTACCTCCATGATCGTCGAAGGAGGATGGAATGGGGACGACAAAGCCGTTGTGCATGGGCCACGAGTGGCCAGGGTTAAACCCTAGCCACCGCGAACAGAAGCTCGAGCGAATCCATCACTTCTCTAGTCGTGCTTAACAAAAAAATGGAGATTTCACCTAGATCTGTTTTGTTGAATTCCAGTAAAAAAATTCAAAAAGTTAAATATTTAAACAACGCCATTAAAAATTACAAATGAATTTTTTTTTAACAAGCAAACAAAAGCCGATATCAACCACATGCAAGTGCAAGTATGAATGAGAATGGAGAAGAGTGGGGATTTCGATGCTTTCGAAAGACAAGGGCGACGACTTCATCTTATATAGGTGTGGTGATTACAACGATGACACCATTCATAATAGCGCAAAGTTTTTTTAGAGTTGTTTCATGGTTGGTATCCATATGAAGACAAGTATAAGAGCAAAAAAAATATTCTAGGGATATGCCATCCTTATGTATACAACTTCAACGTAATCAAACATAGGTGTGTAGTGTAAGATATCTACAAATTATCCCCTTACTAAGTCTACCAATGTATGTTTGTTTTTGTCAACCTTCATTTCATGGGAGGAGCCTAGTTAGACGATAAATTCTTACAAGTACTGGAATTTTATATTTCATGACAATGTTTGAGATTTAAAATACTTTATTTCATGAGAAGAAAAGGAATGGTATGTGTTATCTAATCACATACAACTTGGTAGAGGTTTCTCTTGGGTGGACAACTTTGTAATTTGTGCAAGCCTTTCTATAGAAATACTTGTGCAAGTTCGAAAGTTACTTATAGGAGGCACACTTTATATCATGACTGGAGAACCACTTTATGTGGCCTATATTAGGTAGCTTATAAACTTATAGGAGGCACACTTTATATCATGACTAGAGAACCACTTGGAGCCTCTCCTACATGATTGGTCCATTCTTGATAGTCTCAACATTCAAAGTGCCACCCTTGACATCGCGTTGGAAACATCATGGAAAAAAAGTAAGGAGTGAAGGCAATATTGCACCCTAGAAAGCTCAATGGACCAATAAGTTTCTTACTTTTGCACTTGCTATTTCGAAGGGGGAGACGCTAGTTGAGCCTACCACTAATTGTTGAGAATTGATCACCATCAACCTAGAGCCTAATGTTACTGGTTGAGGGCCAATGTTCAAGGACCATGATGATATGTGGTTTAATGTTGAACCTTTGTATGTCACTGCCTAATATTTTTGGAAACATGTTTATTCGAGCTATTTGTTTATGTTATTCTCTAAATACTGTATGGACTTTTATGCAATATATGTCTACTCGAGTTATTTGCTTATATTATTCTCTAAATAATTTATGGACTTTTAAGTGATATATATCTACTCAAGACATTGATATTAGCTTTTTATTTTTCTTTTTTTCTTTATGTTCTTTGATCTTTTTTTTTTCTAATTCTGAAAAATGCTTCGATACTCAGCGTTGTTGGTCTAGTTTTTATTGATACTTTCTTAAGATCCCAACGTGTAGCTACAACATTGTTTAGAGAAAAAACCTCACCACTTGTAATAACAAGTAGGCGATTCATAAGGGAGAAAAATTACTCTTACTATATGCCTATGGGTCTTGGGTTGTTAACTCGTTTCCTTACCTTCTAGGAAGACGAGTTATTAGCCAAGAGTAGTTTTAGGTCATAAACCAAGACCAAAGATGTAGTTCCAACCTTGATCTATATCTAGAAGACCACTGATATCCCATGCTAGTCATTCTTGAGGCTCTAGCAAAGGGTTTGTGCTCTCCTCAAGCAACATGCCTTAACCCCATACATGAAACAAAGATATAGAACCTCAAATGCAATTTTACCTCTTACCTAGAGGAATATATTAACTTAAAGCAATATCAATAGTCAATATTGTAGTCATCACTTTTACGTATTTTTTTTTAAGTAACATATATTGACAAGGATAAAAATTATTGAAGTGAACACAACTTCTAAGTTATATATAGTTTATAAGTTAACCATAAATAATACATAAACAAGAATCACTCATTAACCATCCCATCTCATGTCATAGTTCCAATGCCATATATATTATTAAGGGAGTAAGTTAAAAATTAAACAAACTCAACCATTTGTTTGTTTACTCAAATAAAATAGAACTTTCTCAAAAGTTATAATTTCATGTTCTCAAAAAATCCAAATCATCAAAATAAAATAAAAATTAAAAAAAACCTTAACTAACTTCAAAAATTAACTCTCTTTTTTTTTATCCATTTTTTAATTCACTCTTACTCTTCCTACTTCTACAAGCCGTAGTTTAAACGTTTTATGTTTTGTCCCTTTTTTAGGGATATTTTCTATTTAATTTTGCCTCAAATCTGGCGAAAAATTATTGGATTTGCATATTTGAGTGGCTAAGTCTGTATAATCCAAGTGCCCCAAGAGTTTTTCAGCACACTGAATCCATTTATGCATTCAAAAATGCAATTTAAATAACATAAAATTGCAATTTCATCCAAATGTATGCCACTAGATTACAACGAATAAAACCAAAACTTAGAACATTTAGACAACCCCCTCCTAACACTACCATAACACGACAGAGGCTATCCACCATGCAACAACCCAATTATTGGGAGGCTATTGCATGGTTATTAATAACCCATGCCATAGCAACCCCATACCATGCATGGCGGGTTTGACCACATTAATTGTCTATTCACCGTGAGTCTCCTCGTCCCCTCATCATCACTCACAGATTGTCGCATATGGATATTCATTACATGAGATCACCAAATTCTGGAGATCCGCTTGGTCCCACGAGATCAGTCAAACCGCCAAATCCCGTTGGATCCATAGCAGTTGGAAACCCGGATCCATGCTGCAGTGACTTCAATGCCAAAATGAAATGTCAGACCTACCATTGCAGCATAGTTCGCAGACGGATTCAACAAGTTTTTTTTTAATCCGGTGCACCGCGAGATCATCGAAATTTCTAGGCATTTCGATATTTGGAGTGGCGTTGTCTCGAATCSAGAACCTGCAATTATCTCTGCAGTTATCTCTCCCGGGTAAGTCTCATTCTCTTTCAACTCAACATATGAAGTCCATTGTTTGACATTCATCATAAGGCAACTCTATATTTCCTGCATAAGCATAGATTTCTTGTTGCATGAGCAATTTGCATAAACATACATTTACATAAGCATAGATTTATTATCGTTGTATGAGAAATCAGTGAGTAAGGGTTCTTTATATGTAAGGTCATTGCCTTGAGTAAGTGCTCTCTAGAAGTACCCAGTGCGTTCCATTGAGACAATGCAAGTAGCAGAACAACACAGGTGTGATGTATCACATATGGGGCAAGGGAAACTTTAGAGATTATTCTCATTGGTGCAAGAAGAACATGATAAACCAAAAACTAAGATAAATAAGTGCAATACAATTCACTTTATACAGGTATTCCCAGGACAGTAAGGTTCAGGATTGGATATTGCTTTTGAAATTTGAAATTTGAGTTGGTTAAGGCCAATCCATAAACTCTATATATTGTTTTTGAAATTTGAGTTGGTTAAGCTCAAGGCTCAATATATTTTCGTTAATAGGGAGAATATTATGCATTTTGTCGTAGAGCATAATATTTATTGCAATTTGGTATAGCGTATGTATTGTTAGATCTATGTACCAAGCTAGAGCTAATGCCATGCAACTCTGTTCTTATTGGTAAACATTATGCATCTAACAACACCCTTAATAAGGTTGTTTATGCTGAGATATATATCATTAGATTTGAAAATATTTCAAATCCATATCCCAACATTTACAACATAATTCCAACCATGCACTTAATCAACTATTCGCAATAGATAATATCATTTGACTTACAAAGAGCAACAAATAACAACATATTGTTCTACTATTCTGGAGACGTCTATGAGATTTTAAGATCTAATTCAATAAAACTCGTCTCACCTTTGACTTCAATGTCATTGCAGATGGTTATCGCCAATGTGGTCTTGCCACTACCAACCATGCCTTTAACTCCAAGCAGTGGAATATCTTTGCACAAGAGGTGTTCCTTCAGCTCACCTATCGGTATCTCCAAATCTAGAAATTCTAGGACGCTCAATTCGAAAGCCAGTTTATCAAGTTTCGATAGACTTCGTGCACAAACCTTCAATTTTACTCTCAATAGTTTCCAATTTATCCTCCATTTTGTGCTCAATTTTCTCATGTATACATAATAACCTGTAAATTTTTGCACATACATTAAATATACATATTAATTTAAATTTCATAAATATAAAATATCGTACTAAATGTAACTTTATACCAAACTAATAAAGAAAATTTCTTACACATAGTTGGTTGGGCATTCTTCAATTAAAAGACAAATTCTTTATTGTTGTTTATGCATATATGCAAAATTTGTGTTCATTTTCTATTATGAGAATCATTGTATTATGCATGTTGTGTGTGATAATATGTTTCATATTTCCACTACAATGTATTTATTAACACCTAAACATGCATTATATTAAACATTGGCACTTCTTCATATGCTCAATTAGTTGTTATTAGGATTGCACCTCGAATTAACCAATTAATGCTATCATGATTTCCTTTACAAATCAATCCTCCACATCATCTTTATCAATGGTTGGAATTGTGGTTTATACCTATAGTATTATTACTAATTTGTTGGAATCCTTGTCTTGGAATTCCTCAATTCCTTAGGATTATTCAATAATTATATTTAAAGTGTACTCTTTAATTTTATTTCTTTATATTATTATTATAATTATGATATTTTTTTTAAATCTTAAAAAAAAAACAAAAAAAACATTAATCTTATTCATATTTCTTCTTTTTGCACTAAAAATATATAACCATTCCCAAGTGTAACAAGAAACGTTAATATTATAGCATAAGTTATTTTATGTGTTTTTTTATTGCTACTATATTTTTTTGAAAGTAGTTAAAATGTCTCGCATTTCCAAATATAACAAGAAACGTTAATAACATAAGTTCTTTTATACATTTTTTATTTTTACTATATTTTCTGAAAGTAGTTAAAATGTTTGGCATTCCCAAATATAACAATAAACGTTAATATTATAGCAAGTTATTTTATATGTTTTTTATTTTATTTTATTTTTATTATATTTTCTGAAAGTAATTAAAACGTATGGCTTAAAATTAGAGGAATTCATTTATTTATATTTTTGTAAAAGTGTTCAATTGATTCATAATCGTTGTCTATATTGTTTTCTTATTATAACCAATTTGTAAGGGACCCATTTATGAGATGTTGTGATGATTGTTTGTAACTCAGAATTCTGGTGTGAATATGGACATCATTATAAGGCATGGAGGAAATGTCACTATGTATATTGCATGTAACAATGTCTTTATTATCACACATAAGCATAGATCTCATTTCTAGAATAGATAGGCATATGAAATCGTTGCTTATTTTTTAAAGGTGTTTTTATAGTCATTCTAACATCATTGTTGTTTACATATTCATTATAGGGAATTGAGAAAATGGAGGAAAGTAGACATGAATGGTATGTAGTTATTAAATGCACTAAACAAGTATTTTATTGTTTGGTTGGTGATTGTGTCATTATCTTGACCCAGTCAAAACTATCCGGCCTTAATCACCATCGTGATATCATAGATAATCTCCCTCCAATTCCTCCATGCCCAAGAGGTCGAGTAGGAGATGGAAATGCTAAATGCGCTGTCAAATCACCAAGTAAGGTTAAAAGGAAGAATGAAAAAATTCAATATGATGTAGATGCAAGGTTGTGTCGTGCACGAAAGTAGGCATATAAAAGATTTGTCAATGAAGAAATCAATCTCGCTACATAAGTATTTATTGGCATTTGTATCTATTTGTTTTTTTAATAATATAATTTTTTTATTATGAACAAAATTCATTGTAACTCTTTTTTGTAGATTCAGTTGCTACATTTGATCAACTCAACGATGATTCAAAGAAAAAAAAATCATGAAAAAACGAATTGTTGGGATCAAAGTTTACCTCGTAAACGTATGGACATAACTAAACGGATAGATATTGCTTTACAACAAAAAGAAAGAACAAGGCTTTCTAATGATATAGGGGAAGAGGAGTTGGATGGGCATGCCCATATATTTAACTTTAGGGAAACTAGTAATAATAATGAGTACACATTTGAGTCAATTTTTTTTGCATGCACTGATTTTCAAGACATTTTAACATTAGATGGTATCTATTTTTGTTATCAATTGTATATTGATTCCCCATTGTTTTTTATATGCCTAGACTGAACGACAAAATTCCCCAGAGAGATCACCACATAGTTTTGTTGTTGAAGATAGATCGACTAACTTAGATATCCAACCAACATCATGTTGTCAACCATTACGACTCTCACCTAGATTTCAAGGGATTTTTGGGAAAGTAAGTTTTGCTTCCATACAACCTATTTAATAAAAACACTAACATATAAATTATTATATTATACCAGGATGACAAAGTGCAAAATGAATATTCTATTTTTTTGGATTTTCTTTTATGATTTGTCATTGATTATATAGATTTCATTTTTTTAATATATACATTATTTCTTCTTTATGATACAGGGGTATTTTTTTAAACCATTACAAGCCTCAAAAGATGGTCAAAAAATTGAAAAGAATGTAAATGAAACAGATCAAATGCTACAACCATCTTCACATTCAATGTGGCAACGCAAATTACATTTGTATGTATTTATAATTTTGTATAATCATTAGCAAAATTTTACATTTAATTCGGTTTGAGTTGCTTATATCTTTTTATAATTTTATGTTTAGAATAAAACATATGCATCTCCCAAATTTCCTTTGCACACAAATGATGGTGGAAATGCAACACCTTTTTCAGAAATCCACAATAAATCACATTATCTTCAACCACTACAACATTCACCTCCACTTGAAGAAAAATTAGGAGAGGCAAGTTCTATACCCTATACACATATTTTCATTATATCAATATCATTTCAATATTTATTGACAGTGTTGTAACTTTTACAGAAGACAAACAAGGTAAATGATTATGCTATGGTTAAAAGGACAAGAATCACACCAAAGGACTTGAAAGCACGTGGGTTCAAGTCTCATAAACAATGCATAGAACATATATGTTCAACTAGTATTGCTCTGACAAAAGCCACTAGGTTTGCTACTTTGAAGTCTAAACAATGCACCAAGTTTAAGTAACTTGGGTTACAAATATATAGCTTTGATCAGTCTTTTGTATAAATAGGGGCTACATACAAAGACATGAAAATAATTAAACCTACAAGGAATGAGTCTTTACATAGTTTCAATAACTGAACTTTCTAGTATTGTGTTTTATGTTTTGAATCTCAATTTTTTTGGCACATAAAGCACAATAAAAAAAATTGGTTTTATGGAAGTCACTTTTATTTAAATATATAAAGTATTGTAGTCTAGCCTATCCAATATAGGAAGGAGTTTCATTTTTTACAATGCCCTACTTTATATATTCTAATTTCTACAAGAAATTAATATGTGTTTGCTACTAATTGTGGAATATGATAACATAAAGAACTTATATTTTAAATATATATGTTTAAATATAAACGCTTCAATATTATGGAAAAATTAAATGAACAAAATATGGTTTTTATTTTTATTTTGTGTATATAATCCAATTTTAGTTTAAACATTTATAAAATATAATATAATAAAACAAATATTTCACATTCTTATATAGAAGAAGGGTTTCATATTTTTTCACATACTTTATGTACCATGTTTTATATAATCTAATTTCAAAAGAAAATTAATGTATCTTTATTAATAATTGTGGAATATAATAATATAGATAACTTATATTCTAAGTATTCAAATTTAAATATAGATGCTTTGAGATTATAGAAAACAAAATGAATAGAAAAATGAGCTTTTGCTCTTTTCAATCAATGCAATATCTTGATTGCACTTTTTAAATGTAAGGTGATAGGATGAGCATATTTAGAATTGGTTAACAAAATCTTAATTATAGCATATATCCATTACACTTTATAATTAATTTTGTATATATTTTATTATATTTTCTTAAATTTTATATTTTAATTAATGTTAGAAACTTAATAATTTTATAGTTTTATAATTATTAAAAGAAAAATTAAAATATATTAATATTAATATATATGATATTATAATTTTTTAATAAAAAAAACACTTTTAAAAATAAATTATTTTAAAAAAATTAAAGATAAAAAATCCTTGATAAATTATAAAATAAAAAAATATCATTTATATTCTTAAGCCTTCCCTATTACATCAACCATTACAAACAATTTTATAAATTCAGAATAACATAAAACATGGTCATAATTATGTAAACTTGTTTAGTGTGATGACATATATATAGAAAATAAAAAGTTTTGATTATAAGAAAAGTTAGAGAAAGAACATATTCACACTCCTTATATATATAATTTATTGTTTTTTAAGATATGTTTTTGTAAACTTTAAAATTGACAAATGAAAGAAAGTTTGTTACAAGATTGAAGAATTTAAAAATTTGTTACAAAATTATTTAAAAGATTTTTCTTTTTATATGAATTATTAAAGTATATGAAATTAACTATTTCTTTCAAACATACAAAGAGCAAATCATAATTTTTTTATAGAATTATAAACAAGGATCACAACAAAACTATGGTAAACAAACCTTGATAAAGAAATAATGAATGCATTCAAACCACAAACTTAAACTAGGGTTAAGTTAATTCTAACTCAAGAAAATTTCTATTGGCTACTTGTTGACGGGTTGGAATGGCCCATTAGATCAGATTAAGGAGAACACTCGATGGCGAGTCCCAATTAGACCCACTCTCGGTTGGGGTAGCGTTTTCGACTAGTTTATGGCTTGGTTGCCTTATTAACTACAAACTAACCAAATATGAATATGAGAACTGTAGGTTCTCATATGAATTAAAAGCTGGAAATTCTAACTGACTATTACTAAAACTAAAATGAAAGACTAAAGGTCTAAGATGTAGATTTAGCCTATCCTAAGTTAATCTATCATAATCAAGAGAAACACGCAAGATGAACACAGTGAGACATGATATTACTTGCATAGAAAAAAATCATGTGACAAGGAATATGGAATGATTATCTTCGTCCTGAGACTCTGCTCAACACGTTGCACGGCATCTTCTTCCAGGGTGATGATTTTGGAGGGTTAGATTAATCTTTTCTCGATAACCTCCATGCCAATCTCATTGATCTCTTCGATAGCTCTATGTGCGAGGTTCCTCTTGGTGTCCATGTCCTCAATCAATGTCTAGGTTGATGAAGCTTTGTCGACAGCCCGCAAGGGATCCATTCCGAACAATGGAAGTAATTTGTCTGTCGATCCCCATACCTTAGCACTGGACTCAGTGACATGTTCCTGAGTCTTTAGAACATCTGCGATCGTTGATATAACAGTCTTCAAAATTCGGTGATCTCGAATCTTTCTCTAGTTGAATATGTTGGAAGGGTTTTTGAGGATGAGACTGTTTGCAATGAATCTTGTCATTCTATTATTTTGTTGTAGGCTTTCATGGCCTTTTGAGAAAGGGAAACGTAATCAACTGAGGTGTACTATAGAGAAAGGGCCACGTAATCAGTTGGGCTATAACTAGGAGAAATAAAGATGCGTGGTCATCGACAAAAAAGAAAGGAGCATGAGGATGATGTCGCACTGCTAACTTTCGACGACAACATTAAGAGGTGTCGTCGGCGGCGAAAAACAAAGATGTGCATATGGGAATCGCTTGATATGGGTCCAACGACGAAAAGGGATGAAAAGGGGAAAATAAGAATTACGCACGGGACCTAACTTTGGCGTTTAAGTTCTGAACGTGCCGATGAAGGTTCAGAGAAAGATCTTATAAAATAAAGAAAAGTGTGCATCCCCATACTAAGATTGAAAAATTTAAGTGGAGGATGGGTTGTTGTTCCATCACAACATTACTATAAGGAGTGGATGGGTTGTTGTTCCATCACAACACTATTATAAGGAGTAGATGGACTATTTATTTTAAATGCACATATATTTAAGTTGGCTTCCGTATAAGCGCATATACGAAAGCATGCATATACATAAGCCAACTAGAATAAATACACATATACGAAAGTCAAGCATATACAAAAGCCAACTGGAATAAATGCGCATATAATAAATCCAACTTCTGTATATGCGCACATGCAGAAGAACGCATATATGGAAGCCAACTTCCATAAATGTGCATATATGGAAGCCAATTTCCCTAAATAACTTTAGTAAATGCACATTTACAGAAGTTGGCTTTCGTATATCCACACTTATGTGCATACTGAATCCAACTTCTGTAAATGCGTATTTACAGAAGTTGGCTTTAGTATATGTGTATATACAGAAGCGCGCATATACTGAAGCCAAATTCCATAAATGCACATATACAAAAGCCAACTTCCGCAAATAATTTATGTAAATAAACATTTATTGAAGTTTGCTTCCATATATGCGCGCATTCGTATATGCACATTGTAACACCCTGTTTCCCCCAATTTGTAATTAATCATAAAATAGGAATTACCAGGCTAAGGCATAAGGACAATGTAAATGTATTATTGACTAAGTTGCCAAATAACTGACTGTGGGGGTGAATCTTTGAAAGTACTAGCCATGATATCACTAGAGGAAGAATGTGAAAACTATACAAGAGGGTTCATATATCAAATAACCCCAAATCTCCCTTGATAAGGATGACAAACCTCCTTCGAATCCCAAGGAAAGAAATCAGTTAATGAAGAAAGGATTGGTGGTTGAACAATCAACCACCCCCATGAATGGAAACATGGGTTGTCAGCCCGAAGTACCGCAGTAACCTGCAGACCTGAGCTTCCTTCTGATAGAAGGAACATGATAGGTTGGCAAAACCTTCCAGGGTAAGGGGGATACACAAGGGAGAAGAGACACAGAACGAAGAGCGTAAGCTTGTAAGGGAGATGCTCCATCGGAATCACAAACGGAAGGTTGCGAGCTTGATGTGGAAGAGCATCTGAGAAACCTCGCTGAGGCCATAACTAAAAGAGAAAGCTTTGAGTTGCAGAGAACAAGACCTGAGCAGAAGCTGGGACAGAGACATAACTCATGAGAACCGTGAGAACGCCCTGGTGATATCATGGCTTGGCACGGGGGTGGCCAGAGTGCTAAGAATGAATGCCTCTGAGCCTATGGTCGGGTGGAAGGACGAACACCCACAGTCAGTTGGTTGGCGACAACCTGTAATAGATAAGCGATTTCCTACCTTGTGTAATCTAGCCGTAACTATGTATGAATTGGTTATACTGTGTATGTTTCAGAAATTGTGCATATTTTTTTATGGATATACTGTATCCCCCTTATTTCTGCTTGATTTTATAACTAGGCCAGTAAGAAATTATATGGTTAGGAGATGATTTTATACTCATAAATTCTTGTGTCCTGTGGAGGCATAAGCTAGAGTCACGAACTGTGTGTTCGTCGACCCCGGACACAGTTTCATGTACACGTGCCAACCCTCCTAATTGTTTAGAGTCCCTTGGAGGACAAAGTTTGTTAAGCTCAGGAGAGGTAGTGCAGATTGGAACAGGCTCTCTGCAAGGCAAACCGAACCCAAAACTCCTCAAGTCCTAGACAAGCTCAGGAAGGATCACATCGTTGTGTGAAAACCCTGCATGGAGTGCAAAGGTCGAGAAACCCTTTGGAGGTTTCAGAGTGTATGAAAGCTCAAGAGTGACAAATAGACCGTGATCAAAATCATATCTGAACCATTGGTTCAATTCAGGGAAATAGAGGTGAGGAATTCCCCAAAGTCCTGAAGGGTGAATTGTCGATTCGCAGGGGAAAATATGGACCGTTGGAGCCTATGTCCAGACAGCCGGAGAAGAGTGTGCAGGAGAATAGATCTGAACCGTCAGATCGAGCGCACGGGACCGATAGTCGTCGGATCCAAAAAAGGCACACGAGGTTTAACCTGGTGCATGTAGGGGAGAGAGGACTCGTCAAAGTCCTGAAAGTCCCGAAGTATTCAGAACCGTCCATCGGCACAGGACACGTGGCAGTTGGGTAGCATTTCACTGACTCGCAACTTGGAGTAGTCAAAGGGTAAGACCGTACAAACTCATGATTCGCGAAATCGCGACGTGATCGTGGTCATTGATCCATGAGAGATCTGGACCATCGGTTTAGTGTGAATAACTTTCGGCGTTTCGGCATCTGGGAAACCAGAGGGAAAGACCCCTTGTCTTCGCAAGTCATGAAATCTCGGTATACGAAACCCCGATGTGCTCTGTGGATGAGCCGGTTTAGTGTGAATAAGTTTCGGCGTTTTCGCATCCGGGAAACCAGAGGGCAAGACCCCTCGTCTTTGCAAGTCGTGAAATCCCGATATACAAAACCCCGATGCACTCTATGGATGAGTTGGTTTAGTGTGAATAAGTTTTGGCATTTCGGCATCCAAGAAACGAGAGGGCAAGACCCCTCGTCTTCGCAAGTCGCAAAATCCCGGTATACGAAACCTCGATGCGCTCTGTGGATGAGCTGATTTAGTGTGAATAAGTTTCGACGTTTCGACATCCGGGAAACCAAAGGGCAAGACCCCTCGTCTTCGCAAGTCACAAAATCCCAGTATACGAAACCCCGACGCGTGATTAAGACTGAGTGTCTTTCAACACCCTTAAGCTCATGAGGGATAGTGATCGTCAGATCCATATCAATGAGGGTTGTTGATCTCATACACGAATTCCCATATAGGAATTCGGGGATTGGAGTGACAAGAGATTTAGAGTGACTGCATCGTGAACTCGTGGTTCATGAAACTCCAAAAAGATCTGGACTGTTGGATCCAAATCATTGAGGATCGTTGGATCTCGTACAAGAACTCGCGTATCGGAGTTCGGGGAATGGAGTGACCAGTGGTTTGGGTCGCTGCATTTCAAACTCCCGGTTACCGAAATCCCGATATGGCCAGGACCGTCGGATCAGGGGTAGATTCACAGCCGTCGATCTCATCGAAGGTAAGATTTCGGAATTCAGGGTTTGAAGAGTTGAAAGAGTTGACTCTCTTGCATCGCTGAGTCACGAAATGCGAAAGGCGCCTCTTGGCTTGGCCTGTGGTCATAACCAACGATCACGTGGATGTGGATAAGGGAAGAGTTAGCCTACGCTAGGCCCCCATAGGAATTCGGGAATTCTATCCCTTGAGGAAGAGCGAAAATTTTATTTTTGTCGTAGTGGGTGTGTGACAAATTGGTATCAAAGCATGGTTACAACACTTGGCCTGTTTGGGCTCATGTACGAGTCGTGTAAGGAGATATTTTTATCTACATTTTCTCTTTAAGGAGAAGGACTACAGAATGAAATTGTAATTTGGGAATTTCTACGGAATTCCAGCAAAGGAATTATATTATTCCTTTGTCAAAATGATAACTACTCTTATAGGAGTAGGGATGCACTGATCAATATTACTGATAATAGCCTGAGGGGAATGTATTACATTTCCCCATGAAGTACCAATATAATTAGATGAAAGGGTAAATGAGCAAAGATGCTCTCTTGTCATAATAAGAGACAAATGATTACGCCTTTGAGCATCACGTGAGAAGGATTGTGAATGAATCTGAATTGACCGATCTTAACAGTAAAGATGCATGTGGGCTGTAAAATATACCTATGGAAACTGGACACATGCTTACGATTATGAGTATAGCTAAGTACATCGTGGATGTAAGTTAGAAAAAACCTAGAACATGTGCGGATGCATAATCTGGAATGCATACCAGAAAGGTATGTTTATGTCCCTTAAAGAATGCTTATTAACAAGCTGAAGCTAATTCGAGCTTGAGGCCATCACAGATAGTGATGGATGATATGCAACAAGGAAGTTGCATACCGAAGGAGTTCACGATGGAGGAATTGTATAAGGACTCTGTCAGAGGAACAAAGTCACAACCCAAATAATTGTTGAAGTTTGGACAATGGGCTACAAATCCTGTCTATATATAAGAATCCCGGACTACATTTTTAAAGTATCATGTAATTAATAGAAGACTAACTACTAAATATTGACCATTCTGATAACCGAATGGAAGTGTGTAGGATGCACATGTTCATGATTCATTACGAGCAAAGAGTTTCTATTAAAGCATGTTGCAGTATCCCAAAAAGGGTTAGGGTGAGGCCTAACCAAGGCGGCTCAAGGAAAAGAGAAGGAAGATCCCGACAGGGAGTAGAATTGCAAAAGTAGAGAAGAGACAGTGAGGCCTTAGAGATAACTCGGTTGGGCTGAAAAGTCCTAGGCGGTGTAGGAAGAGTTGGAAGAAGGGGAGAGTCCTCAACTCTTTCCTCACTGAGTATTATGTTTTCCCTTGGATGAGAAAGTTGGTACGCCAATAAAAATAAAAAGGTCTTGACAACATAAGTAATAAGGATTGTATTGTCGAACATACAATCGAAATTTGTTTGTGTTGCACTTATGGAAACATTTGAGGATGTTTATGAATTCGAATGTTATGATACATGCATTTGGTTTAATATTACGACTAATGTAATTGTGTCTATGGTGATGCATGTTGTGTATAGAAATGAATTGGAGCTATTGAGAAAGACAATTGCCAATAATGAACAACCTCAAGCAAAGGGTGACCATGGGAAGGCTGCGGTCGAAAGATTGTTGACAGGACTGTGAAAATCCCACTAAAGCACTATTGACAAGGTAGAGATCAGAAAGAGAGTGTTAGTAGCCAAGAACCGATATAAAGATATTTGTGCCTATGTGGCACAAGGTATGAAGGGATTTGGTAAGAACCCCTTCTGAAATATTTTATTGTCTTAGTGTTATGCATGAACTTTAAAAGGAAGTTGTATGCCTTGGATACCCAAGTAAGGTATGATTCGAGAAGGAGAACCTAAATAATGGAGGTATGAACCTATGGTAGTAAACATTGTTTGTAACCGTTGGAAGAATTCATGAACGGATATGTCATGAATGCATTGACAATCAAGGAATGCGTAAAGGCATTCATGTGAAAATTTTGAGTTCATGTGTATTGATTTGGGATCGTGATCGGCCTATAGCAGGCAGTATGGTCATGTTGTAAGAATGAATGAAAATGAATAGGCCATGCGGTGGAGAGGTTGGTTAAGTTCCAACACACCATGGCCAAGAACCTGTCATAAAGTGTGACAAACTTGAAATCAATGCAAGGGTGCATTGGGTATGAATGTGGCCACAAATGTTGG